>PVHY01002054.1:0-136515 GCA_004024945.1 Uropsilus gracilis | reverse complement strand
CAAAGCAGGCTACACACTCTTCATTAGCATTTTCACTGATCACCTTTACCATTGATATGCAAAAGCCAGCCAACTGCTCTCTGCTTTCAGCTCCAAAAACTGCAGAAAAGAAAAACTTTAAAACACAGTTTAAACTTTCCACTCATGGGTTCTTACCACCATCCCCAGCCTTCTCAACCAAAATACCAAACCAATGCAAGACTATCAGTGCAGTGCAGACTAATTTATTTTTAACAAAGTGATTTTTAATTATCCTATTAACTACAAAAGAAACATGTAAGACTCAGAATACTTAAACATTGTCCAAAACCTTTCTCAGTATTGTCCAAAGTCCTTTCCCAGATTGCCCCAAAATCCTCAGTCTTTCAGTCCTAATCGTCTCACCAATGTCCAGACAGAGTCCATTTCCAGACGCTTGAAGGCATGTTCCTTTGAATGCTCCTCGTTGTCTTCCACGTTGTCTTCTCCTTGTCACCTTCAGGTAGCAGGAACTCCATGGTGCCAAACCAGCAAAGTTCACTTTCTTCTCAGGCCTAACTTTTGCACAGCCTCTTTTAGACACAAATCAAACTCAGCAAAGCAAACTCCAACACGGAGTTCAAATCTGCAAACTCCTTAACTGCTTTCAGCACACATGCTGCCAGTCTGGGCCAGCCGAGGGTTGCAGGTCCTCGGTGGCCACATGGCCAAGCTCACATGGCTCACATCTTTACAAGATGGCCGATTCCCATCTCCTCTCCATATTGGAATCCCAATCGAATCGAATCCTGAATCGAATTGAATCCTGAAACGAATCCTCCTTCTTTGTTTGCACACCCTTTATATACCCTGATTTCCCGCCTTCCAGGAAATCTGTTTCACCTTGACTATTTCACTTCTTTTTTCCCCCTGCATACCCTGAAGGGAAATTCCAGCTAAGGTCATTCCCCCATTTTAACATTACCTGTCCTTGAAATCTGCAATCTTAAACAGGGGGGGGGGGGGCACACCCTATCACATCGATATATGAATACATGTATCTAATACTGGCTGGGCTAATTAACACATCATATCACCTCAAATATTTAACTGTTTTTTAGTAAGAACATAAATGTACACTTGGCAAATTTCAATCATTAAATGTTTTTTCAGTCATTGTCACATTTTGGATTAATTCCCAGAATTCATGTCTCTTATAACTAGAAATGTTTACCTAATGGTCTACATCTCTTCATCTCCCCCACTCACAAACAGGTCTTTCTCAAAGAGTTCACTTTATTTAGATTCATGTATAGGTGAGATTAGACCATATTTTTCTTAGTCTAACCTTTCTCTTGGTATCATATCCTCCTGGCTCATCCATGTTGACACAAATGGCAACATTTCTTTCTACAGGTGAAAAATCTAACACTTTATCCATTCATCCATCAGTGGACACTTAATTGTTTTTGAACCTTGCCTATTATGAATATTGCCGTGATAAACACAGGGCTGCACAAATACCAAGACAAAGATTTTTGTTTGCTGGAAGTATATGCCCTCGATTGGGATTGCTGGATCATAAGAAAGATCAACTTTCAAAGTTTTGAGGCAGTCCTGCATGGTTTTCCATTGTGACCTCATCTAGTTCACATTCCCACCACTAGTGTGAAATGGTTCCTTTTCTCCACATCTTCACCAGCATTTGTTACCTCTTGTCAATTTAATAAATTATATTTCTAATAAGTATGAGATGATAACACATTGTGATTTTGATTTGTAATTCTCTGATCATCACTGAGGGTGAGTTTTTAATGTACCTACTGGTCATTTATATGTATTCTTTGGGAAATTTCATTTGATCACTTTTTCTGTTTATTTTATTAAGATAGGGTGTGCTACCCCCCCCCCCCATTGTCTCCTGTTTAAGATTGTAGATTTCAAGGACAGGTATGCTAAATTGTGAGAATGACCTTAGTTGGAATTTCCCTTCAGGGAGCTGGCAGGGGGAGAAAGAAGTGAAATGGTCAAGGTGAAACAGGTTTCCTGGAAAACAGGAAATCAAGGTATATAAAGAGTGTGCAAACAAAGATTCGGATTCCAATATGGAGATAGGATAGAGATATTCAATGGAGCAGAGCTGGGAATCAGCCATCTTGTAAAGATGTGAGTCATATGAACTTCGCTAGGGCCTGGGGCCTGACCCAGGCTGGCAGCATGTGTGCTAAATGCAGTTAAGAAGTTTCAGCTTTGAACTCCATGTTGGAGTTTGTTTTGCTGAGTTTGACTGGTGTCTGGAAGAGGCCATGTGAAAGTTAGGCCTGAAAATAAGTGAACTTTGCTGGTTCGGCACCATGGAGTTCCTGCTACATAGAAGACAAGGAGAACACAGTGTGGAAGACAAAGAGGAGCACGCCAAAGGAACAGCCAAAGGAACATTTCTTCAAGCGTCTGGAGATGAACTCTGACTGGACATTGGTGAGATGATCAGGACTGAGAGACTGAGGATTTTGGGGCAATCTGGGAAAGGACTTTGGACAATGCTGAGAAAGGTTTTGGACAATGTTAAAGTAATCTGAGTCTTATGTTTCTTTTGTAGTAATTAGGAAATCACTTTGTTAGCAATAAATTAGTCTGCACTGATAGTGTTGCTTTGGTTTGGTATTTTGGTTGAGAAGGCTGGGCATGGTGGAAAGAACCTACAAGAGTTTTAACTGTATTTTTAAGTTTTTCTTTTTAGGTCTGAAAGAGAGAAGAAACCAGAGAGAAGCTGGTAGCTGATGTCTGCATATCAATAGTAGGCAGGTAGAGTAAAAATGCTAATGAACAGTATGTAGCCTGCTTCCTAGGGAGAGAAGCAGGCCTAGGTGTGGCTACTTCAAGGTATAGGTAATGGCCTGTTTGTAGCCTGCTTGGGAGAGGGAAGCAGGCCTATATGTGTTCAGTTAAAGTCAGAAAGTCTTCTTTATACCCACTTTCAAGATAAACAACAATGGTTTACAACTATGTATAAAATAGGATCACACCCTTTGTTGTATGTTACCACATACTATCTGCCACAAAGGCAGATTGTTTTGATAATTGTAATTTTTATATTAACCCTTTATTGGCCATATACTTTCCAAGCATTCTTTCTCATTTCATTTGTTGCCTATTAATTTTGTTAATATTTTTCTTTTCTGCATAGTTTGATGCAGTCCCATATATTTGTTTTCATTGTGAAATTCAGAAAAACAGAAAAACCTGTATCAAATGTCAACAAACTGATTCCCTGTGTTTTCTTTGAAGAGTTTTACAGTTTTACACCCTTAACCAATTTTGCTTTCTTTGAATATTTTCATAGTGTTCAAAATAATTCTCTTTTTCTTCAGTATCTTACATACTTGAATTCTATGGAAGAATTCAAGAATAGAAAAGCTGTATCTACTCAAGGAAGATAATTGTTTCACTTAACTAGCAGAAAATTCATATGACTCTAAATAGGTAAAGACAAGGACATGGAGGAGACCATATCCTTCCTACAGAAAAGAGGGAAAAATATGTAATTTCTCCACTTTGCAAAATTGTCAAGAAAATGGTATTTTTGTAATATGTGACTTTGACCTAAAATTGGCCAAAAAATGTCCCTCAGGAGTGTGATCGAATATCTCTGTTTCATACACAAAGTTGCAAGCCAATGTTATAAGTGAGAGCACAGTTGATTTTTAAAAGTCAGGTCAAAGAGTCTTTAAAAAATAGTATTGGACTTTTGTATGTCTATTTACAAAATAAAGGTTTGTTTTTTTTTTTTTTTCAAATAATAGCTGACTTCCCCTTTTAAGTTTGATAATCTTTATAATTAGCCACTACATCCTTTGAATGAGAATAGGATTAAAAAAAAGTCTATTCATTACTTATTTCCAGCATCTTCCTATTCATCATCCTGATAAGATCCAGTTGGTTTTCTAAGAATGAGAATTTCTTTTTTCTCATAGAGAAACTTTTGGATAAAAAATGAGGTGACAACCTCACTTGAGGGTATAGTTTCCTCAAAAGAGCAGTGGTATCAGTGAGCTGTCTGACTGATGATTCTAAGAACAGATCGCCTGTGCTCTCCAGTACTGAGTTATCCAAACACAGAGCAGATGCATTTTGTTTGCCTGAAGAGATAGACTGTTAAGTCTGTTTAATATATTAAGTGCTAAAACTATACAAAGATATAGTATGCAATTCTATTTTATTACACAGGCAAGGAAGAAAGAAGAAAACATTAGTTTAACTGCCTGACCTCTAGTTGAATTTATCTGCTGTGATAAGATAAATTAAGTGTTCTACCTGCTTCTCTTCAGTTTCATTTTCTCTGCTTCCAATAATGTTTCAGCTTAACCTTTGTTAGTCAGTGAACTTTCAGAAAAACAATTTTGCAGTCATTTAGTGGGGAAATAGTGGAAAAAAAAAAACGAAGTGGGGGAGGTTCGCAGCAATTAAACTTTCTACAGTTACAGTACTAGGAGGACAGACGCTTCTAAGCTGACACATATACTTGTACATAAATAGGTCCTAAAATGAAGACAGCTGCTAGAGATTTCAATATTACTCAGCATAATGGACTCAGGCATGAGCGTCCTCAAGACAAACATTACATTTGCTGGTGCACACTCAGTCTAAGTGTAAAAAGCAATTCAGATTCCCTAGGGTAGAAGGAAAATTGGATTGAAAAACAGCTAAAGAAATACTCTCAGAAATTGGAATATTCTTGGACACAGTGTATTAATTGCACTTAGAAAACAGAGCTCTCACCTCTTTCTCACACCCCTCTTTATTTATAAGTAACATTTCTTAGCAGTCTACATCTATAGGAAGTAAAAACACAAATGAACCCCAAAATAAATTCCACTATAATAATTATTTCATAAATTTGTGGAGCATCTTTTATATATTGTTCTAAAATGTTTTTATCTATTTTTCACTTCTATATAGATTTGTTACTCTCAAATTTTAAATGAAACTGAGGCCTTTGAACTGTCTGAAGATGAGACACTTAAGAGGCAAAGTTAATATTTGACTCTAAAACCTTGCTCTGAACAAGTTGCATGTGTAGAAATAAACTGTATTTTCTGGAATTAATCCATAGCCAACCAGTTGATTTTTTTTTATACAATGCAGGATATTGAATATAAATACATTCTAATCATCTCTTCAAATTTCACATTGACTCTGGTAAATAGGAAATCTTAACATCAAGATTTGACCTTTCTGCCTTAAAAATGAACCAGTTTTAGCAAATCAATTTCTCTATTATTTTAATAAATTAGAAACTTATTACTAGATTATTAGAAATTTATTAGAAATTAGATTATCTCTACATGAGACTGCAATCAACAGGCACTATTTTCTCATTATTAAGATAGGTTGAAATACAGACTGATTAATTTCCTAAAAATATAATGGAACAATAGAACATGATGTAATGAATTTAAAAAACTACAGAATTAGGTGATTTTTATCAAATTTTGTGATTATGCTACAAAGTACTTTTATTTACTATAATATATACTTTTAACCATATCAAAACAATCAGATTTGACTACATCAAATTAAAGAGTTTCTGTACAGCAAAAGAGACAATAACCAAAACAACAAGAAACAAACAGATCGGAGAAAATTTTTACTCTCCGTACAATTGACAAGGAGCTGATAACAAAGATCCACAAAAAACTCACACAACTTAACAAAAAGCAAAAAGTCCAGTCAAAAAATGGGGAGAACTAAAAAAGCATTTCTCCAAATAGGAAACGCAGATGGTCAATAAGCATACAAAAAAAAATCAACATCAATACTAATTGATGTTCAACATCAATACTAATCAGGGAAATGTAAATCAAAACCACACTGAGATACCACCTTACACCAGTAACAATGGCCCTTATTAAGAAAACTGGCAACAACAAGTGCTAGTGTGGATGCAGAGAGAAAGGAACACAGGTACACTGTTGGTAGGAATGCAAACTGGTCCAGCCACTATGGAAGGCTGTGTGGAGGACCCTCAAACTACTAAAATGGACTACCGTTGGGTCCAGTAAACTCACTAGGAGTCTACCCAAAGGATACAAGAACACTAATTCAAAAGGACACCTATCCTCCTTTGTTTATTGCAACATTATGACAACTGCCAGGATATGGGAACAACCCAAATGCCCCCAAACTGATGAATGATTGAAAAAGATGTGGTATATTTACACAATGGTATATTATTCTACACTCAAAACTGAAAAAATAAGAAGCACTTGTGATAACATGGGTGAACCTAGAGGGAATCATTAGGAGAAATAAGTCAGAAGAAAACACTATGATTTCAATATAGTTGGGATATAGGAATAACAAGCAAAAGGCCAAGAAAAAAAAGTCAAAATAAGCTGACAGCTGAACTGGGCCAGACAGTTAGGGAGAGAAAAAAAGGTGGAGGGAGAAATCGAGAACAGTTGGAGCACAAGGAGATAGAGATGAAGGTTCAGGGGTGATAGGGTAGCAGGAGAATCCTAGGAATACAATAATGTATTATATTTATACATGTGCATAAATATATAAACAACAAAATGATTAATAAAAAATTGTCAGACAAAAAAATAAAATAATATCCAGATTTTGGCCCCAGGATCTTCCCATCCAACCGGCCTGTTTAGTTCAAAGTCCCCCAAAATACACATCCAAGACACCTTTTTCACCCCTCCAAACCTGAAGCAAGCTCCCACAAAGTCCAGTCATTCAGCAGACACAAATTCCAAGTTTATGTTTCAAGTTTTCCAATTCTTCCTTTTGCTTCTTCTCTCTCAAGCTCTCCGAACTTCTCAACTTCTCCAATGTTAAACTTTTCTAGTAAATACTGATCTTAAGGCTCCAGCTTTAAAGCAAAACAATCCTACAGTGTGTGTGTGTGTGTGTGTGTGTGTGTGTGTGTGTGTTTAATTTCTCTTTTCTGTGCTGTCTCTTGCTCCTTCACCATGTACCTCCTTTGCCAGGTCCAGTGTTGCACGCATCTGGCAAAATGTTGTCCACCTGGACGGTTGCCCCACTAGGCTTTGTCAGTCATGCTCCACACACCTGGGCACACCACTACTCCTAGACACCACTGGAATACCTTTCCAAGTCTTCACCCAAGTCACTGTGGCAAATCTCACCAGGCCTGCCTTGGGGAGCTTCTGGTCACTCCCCAGCTAGCCATTTCCAGCATCCAACCATACCAGTTCCCTGCCAGCCACACCTCTTCTCTTGCTCCCCGTTCCTTCTGGTGAGTCTGTCAGACCCTACTCACCATGGAGAAGTCCTATTTTCAACTTCTTCATAAAGTGGGGCCCCAGCTACTCCATTCAGCCATGCCACCCACTCTCACTGGGGAAGTCCTCAAAAAGGGATTCGGTGAGAAACAGACACAGTCTTTACCTATGGATCACTTTGTGTTTTGTAAGGGAAGGTGTTCCTCTCCCAATAGTTAGAGCTGGCAATTAGCTAGTTAACCCATATTTCAGTTTTTCCTATATCGTTAGACTAGACAAGTCTTTTCAGCAAATAGCATTGCTAGATAACATAAGTGTTTCCCCAAAAATTTCAGTATTTGTGACAGTGCAATACCCATAGAAAGGGGGAGATTCCAGATACCCTGACCCACCACGCAGAGGGTAGAACTGAGAATGGAAAGGCAGCTAGTGAAGACTGGGAGAAAAAAGGAGGGGGAGACAAAAAAGATGTCTCAGACTAGTCACTGTTCCCAGCGGGGGACAGGGAGATGTAAAGAAGCTGAGCTTGCTTCTCAGTCTTGGACTTTTAACAGGAACTTGGGAGACATAGAAGACACTTGAAAAGACAGTGACATGGGTAAGAGACATATGGGGAAGCTGACAACTGCAGCCTTTATTTTTCTTCTCACTTGGTCTTTTGCTCCCAGATTTGCCTGCCACCTCCCTTCCGTTCCTTTCCTATAGTTGTATGATTATATACTGATATTTTATATGCTAGGCTCTAAATCAGTGTGTTTTTGCATAAGAGTCTGTGTATGCATGTGTATTTCTCCTCACTTGGTCTTCTCACAAGCAACCTAAAAATAACGAATAACCCAAAATTATAGGGCACAGAAAATACCTGAAATCAGCTTTACCAAGAGCAAGGAAAGAGGCAATAGTATCATCTGGAAAATTCACTATGCTCAAGTGAAGAAATGACTTCAGAGTCTTTCCAAACATAAGTTTGAACTTTGTCTCTACCACTTCCCAGCTGGGAGGCCCAGGGCAGAGAAAAGTGTGTTAGGGAAGGATGCCCAGAGAAACTGACACTTGAGAAGAACAGGCTACAGAACATCTGCTCAAAATAAATGTGCATAACACCTGGCAGAAAAATTCACTGGAGATTAAAATCCCCTTAGAAAATTTTCAGCAAATTGTCATTTATGAGTTATTTTCTTCAGTCTCTCAACTCCATGGCAATTGGGGTTGTGGCAGTGTCAAAATAAGCAGCTTTCAACTGAAATTAAAATTGAATTCTTTGTCAATTACACATATTTGGAAGCTATTATTTTTAAATACAGCTTTTGACCATAGCAACAGGTCCTTCAATGGCAGATGAGGTTTTCAAGATGCTATTTCCATGAAGTGTTTGCCATTCTCTGAGTTTAATCTGCCTCCAAGTATAATTTTCTCGAAAAAATACAAAAGGTGGCATGTACTTTAGTATCAACTGTCGGTCATTTAATTTTCGAGGTTTCTCTATGAATTCTAGATGCTCAGTACATTAAAGAAGATGCATTAAACATTACTATAATTTGTCCTGGATTGGTCCTTTTCTTAATGTACCACCACCACCATGCTGACAAAAGTCAGAAGCACCATGTTTCTCTTTCAGTTCCTCTCAGCTTTTTGGGAATAATGACAACTTTGACTCATTCCTGCACCCTGAGTAATTTCTATATATATATATATATAAAACCTGCTAAGTGTTTCCTAAATAAACAACTAGTTGCTATTGAAATTTATGCAGGTCACCAGCATGTTAAATAACAAGTTATCAATTTTTAGTGTAAATAGTCTAAGAAACAGATTAAGAGAGCAACAACTCATGAAAAACCTAGGCAAGCTGTAAAACTAATCAGCTGATATATATTTGAGGAACATGAGTCCCCCTTTTTTCTTATATCAATCACCCTTCTATTTTATGACATCTCTTTACCCTGAGTAGAAAAAATTCTGTTGGAATCTTGAGATTGGCCATGCTTGTCCTTAAAAACTCACTATGGTTGAGTATATATACACAACATGTATACAAGAGAAGTTGTCCTTCTCTTGTATATAAGGATCAGGTTGCACCATTCATCATAAATAATATAATGGAGTTTAACTTTGCAGAGACAGTGTTTGTTTGCATCAAGGTACTAAAGACACCATTATTTTCATGGGCAAGATTCCTTAGAATAAGATTCCTGTCTCTCTGATCAAAGAATTTTATTCTCTTTCTATTCCCATGGAACATATTCCAGAAGTGTTAAGATATTATGCCCATAATTGGTTATATAGTGAGCAAATAACTTTATGAACAAAACTTAAAGATGATGAAAGGAATTTTTCTAGATTCTGCCTAAATTTCATTCTAGACTTTCGCTGTTTACCCACCAGTGCTGTGTCAGTCAACTTAACTCAAATTTAAAAAAAATTTGTAAATATTTCTGAGAAGTGGGGCATATATAATACTTGTAATACCAACAATCAAGGAAACAACCAGAAAGTAAAACTTACTGACTCATCTGATTATTCTTTATCCTTTGTTTTTATGAGACAGACTATTCTGATGTTAGGCTGGAAGAAACAAAGTTGAAGTGGCTAAATAATTCTCTGGAGCAGGAGAGTTAGGAGAGAAAGACTACATTTTTCCCAATGCCACTTTGAAACTTAAATGGACAATAAGCAATACTTCATAAGTTTTAAGATATATATATATATATACAAATACACTCAATTTTTTTCTTTCAATCCTATTTCAGTTCTTTTCCTAAGGGGAAAAATATAGGATGAAACAAGGGCTGGTATAGCCAAACCTGAGTGCTCTATCGCATACCACCCAGATCAGGTAGCTCAAGATTAAATGAAGAGTAATGTGGTTTAAAACAGCCACAAAGCCAAATGGCCTGGGACAGAATATAACTGCCTGCATGCCTGTGGTCAAGTTACTCTCTACCTAAGTTTGAGAAAGTTAAATAGGTGGTCTAACACTTCACAGGATCCATCATAGGAATGAATAAACTAATGCACAGAAAGAATTTAACATGGGTAAAGCAAAGAATAGCAAATTAATAGAAATCTATATATCTGTTGTTTAGTAAAGTTTCTTATTCTAATTTTTCACATATCCTACATAAATAAGTCATTCTTTGACTCATTAAGATACTAATGTAAAAACTTTAAGGAAAATATAAGGGTCATTATCTACCCATCTATCTACCAAGATTACAGTCATTGCTAAGTTACATTTTGGACGGAAAAAGAAGGAGGAAAGGATGGAGACAAGAAGCCTGCATGAGCGGATGAGTAGATTTTAAATACATAGGCCTAATGATATTCGATTCATTCATATATATAATGCAGTGGATCTGCAACAGCAGCTTTACATTATATAGTGATTTTTTTCAAAACTGAAGGGCTGTTTCACAACAAATTACAACTGATCGTTCCTGCCACAACCATCCAGGTTACTAAAATAGAAAAGGAGAGGTTCATTTGGGGAAGGCAGTAATTTATCTATTTGTCTCTTGTGGTACTTGTCACTTCCAATCTTATTTTATATATTCCTTTATACCTCCTTAACTCTAAGTTATCTGAAGCATAGGTTTTATTCTGATTTGTCTTTTTATCTGTCACACTTCTTAGCACACTGAGGACATTTATAAATATCAAAATAGCTTTATATTTTGAGAAAAATAAGACTACTATTGACTAGTTCATTTTACTGTAGAGTCTTTCAAAAGAGAAAGGAACATTAGCTCTCAGTAAGCTGCATTAACCATAGACCACTGGTTTTCTTCCCAACTTTGTTCCCTGAAATAAGAGTCAGATAAAAGATAAGAAAACTTTTGAAGCAAAAATGTCTTGGAGGTTACAAAAGAAAATGTAAGGTACATTTAATGCATTAAAACATGAAAAACTTTGGTTTTGTAAAACACACCACAATAAAATACACTAGACTAGTAATTATTGGGAAAATAAATCTAACAGATGGATTTGTATCTGTAATATATGAAGAGGTCTTACAAAGTTTAGAATACAGAATGAAACATCGGTAACAATTCTGAAAAGATAGTGCACTTTTTAGGAAAAGATTAAGCTTCAATGATTAGAAAATGTAATTAAAATAATTATAGATATAACTTTACCAGAGTTAAAAAAAACAAAAACAAAAACACAAATATTCATTGCAAACAATATTTCTGGTGGAAATAACACTAGTCACTGTCTTTGGATAAATAAATCTAATTATATCTACTAAAACTAAAAACATTGTAATTAAATACAATAATCCCATTCTGAGAAATATATTTTATAAAATGAAAATGTTAGTATACATAGGTGATAGAATGTTTATCACAACTACACTTTAGGGATAACACAAAATAGAGCTAAAATATAGTGATGAAGCAAAAACTACCAAAGTGGAGTATTTTAATAAATGAGGGTGTTTTTATATCATATTTGGTCTATAACTATATTGACTACCTGGAAATACTTCCATAGTATATTTTAAGTGAAAAAAATCAAGTGTGGATAAATGCATATAATATGCAGAAAAAGGCAAAGCACAAAGCAAGCAAGAGCCATAAATATTTATCTGAACCTAAATCTTTTTTTAAAAGTTTGAAAGTAAATATTCTAGAGTACTTACGCTAGTTATCTAAAAAGGGACAAGAAAAGAGGGAGGCAGGAAAATCACAGTAAGCATTTGTTATATTGGACTACATGTCTCCAGGCTATCTGTGAAATATAACCAAGAAGACTATGAAGACTATTTTCATTAAAAAAAAAAAAATTAAATTTTGAATGTGTTAAAGGGCTCATTTAAGATGGTTTTCTATAGAGTATCAAATATGCACTTGCCTTAGGAAACTCCCATATCATACAGGAACACAGGATTCCAAAATTAACTTCTAAACTGTGATTTAAAAAAAAAAGATTTAGACATTCGGTATCCCTATAGCAAAACTAAATATCTACATACACCGTTCACTCCACCATCCATTCTGCCTTTCCATTAGACTGCTTTAGTAAATACTGAAGCAACAGAAGCCACTACTCTGCCTCTACAGGAGTTCCCCCGCCTTGGGGTTATTTTTATTTTTTTTTATTGCTTTGGAGTTAAAACTGGAATTAGACTTGATTCATGTCCCACCATCTCCAATTCATGTTGTCATATTCGTCTCTCTTGTCTAGACACCAAACTCTAATGCAATCTGACAGGAGAAAACTGGAGTTTAATTTTGGACAGCTTTCTATAGTCATGGTTTAGACAGAGAGACTGAAAAATACTTATTCTCACCTGTCTTCAACTACAAATAACTCCCAAATGCAAGACATCATTTTTGGAAGAGTGCATAATACATGTCAGGTTATTTTATTGCTGGACTGGAGGGTGGGGTGATGAATTATGGACAATGAAGTGTTATTTGCCAGGTGATTTCTTTCCTATTAAATTCACTAAGACAGCTTGCATCTAAAACATTCAAACTTGTTACAGTAAAATGTGTTGACAGCTTGGATAGGGTAGCTTTCTCTGCATTGTCATAAATAAAGCTTATCAAATAATATCAAGTGAGATGATGGTCTTTTTTGTGTATGTAATTATAAAGGGTGGATGAATGAGTCAAGAAAACTGTTGGTCAAAGTCAAAGTACTACTACCATTGTTATCTCAAACATTTATACCTATGCATGGCAAACTTTTCTCAGAGTTATTGAAACAACAAACAAATAAAAAGGGAAATAATCTTTCTTATGTTCGACTACATCAAAGAATAAATCAATTGCCAAGTGGTAACAATTTGAAAAGTGAAATTGCAAAAGAATAAAGAAAACTAAATAAATTCAACTTATTTTAGTTCCTGCCAGTAAAAGTTAATCATGCATGGATAATCAAAACTACAAATTGGTACACATTTTTTTAAGTGAATGGGCATCCTTTTAATAGAGAGCTAATATTGATTTGCAGAATTACATAGGAATAAAGCAGTTTACACATGCATATGCACACATATTAATTCTGGGACTGGGTATTGGGTTGTTGGTTAAAGTCAATTTGCTAAAGTAATGTGATGGAAATAATAATTATCAATAGGGACGAATCACCCCTCATTCTCATTCATAGAAAACAATTTCCTAGCAAATTGGGAATTCAATTTCAAACAACTTAAGTAATATAATAGAATATTTGAACAACAGTGTTAGTGAATAGATGAGTAAAGAAAAATAAACTGAAAGTCCTCTCTACTTCAAACTTATAGTAAGATAAGTTTGGGGTCATTTCATTAATTGTCATTAGAGAGCATTGTTGAGAGTGAACGTAGAGTGCAAAGAAAGGGTGGAGGAGATTGCTTAACTATGAGCTAAGGATTGGCTAGAGGTGATGAGCCAGTTGACACTTTATTAAATAAAGAAAGGGTATAAATAGAGATAGAGCCCAATTTATGATAAATTTTAAAGGAAGGCAAAATGGTGAAGGTGTAATAAAACTGGTTAACAGACTAACTTCACTGGTTCCTGAGAAGTAACTAGGGGCAGGGGAATCACTCACAAATTGATTTTTATCTCTTTATGGAATATTTTCTTAGTGAAACATTGGAGGGATGGGATGCTTATCACTCTTCAGAGGTTTACATGCCCATTGTGTCTCCAGTTTTCTGGGGACAGATAAGGTAGTAAAATGAGGTGTTCCTCATTGCACAGCATGAGCCCAGTCTGATCTCTGATAGCGCCCAACAGAGCTTCTCTCAGGAGAAGAATCCTCTGCATCCACGTTTCATCTTTTTTTCATAAATAGTGATAAAACCTGGAGATCATAAAATAATGATCTTTGTAGACATATGTTATACACATATGCACACAGAATAGGTTATTTCATCAATAAATTTGCACAATAAATTATAAAAGATTATATACAACCACACAATCAATCCAGAACTGGCATCAGTACCTTCTTACTTCTAGGAGAATTCTCAGCTCTCTTACAAATACTTCCATTGAGTCATACATAACTCATATTCCCCAGTTATCAAGACATCTCAGAAATCACAAACACCTCTCCACCGCAACTTCCAATATTATCTGTGTGACTTTAATATTCAAGTTAAAGAGCAATTCCAAAGATAGTTCTTTTTGTTTCAAAATTTCATTTTAATGACTATTGAGAAAAAAATTATAATCTAAAAGTTTAATGACAATATGAAAGAAGCTTACAGTGTAAAAGTATCTTTGATATAAAAATCACTGAGGTATGTTAGAATAAGACACTAAAAGAGGGAGTATAAAAGTTAATTCTGATAAATTATTTGAGAATTGTTTTATGGATTGACATTACAGGAATCATGGTTTAATATGTTGCATTTTGACTTCAAACAGTTTTCTTTTTATTCATACCCTTCTTAACTTTCAGAAGTAGCTCATGTTTTTGATAACTCCCTTTGTCAAGATTATGCTGATTTCTTTTGACTTCTCTCATCATCTGTTTATATTCTCCTTTATGTGCTCCTGATGTTCTCATCCTTTCCTTAAATGACCCTGTTAGTCAAGCTCTACTTTAGATCTTCAGTTTCCTCTAACAAATGTCCCTACTTAAGTTACTTTCCAACAAGTCAACAACAAACTTCTCTTGTGAGTTCTGCACTCATATACTATATGTCCTTGAATTCAAAATTCTATTTAAGATGTCAGACTAGTTTGTCAACTTTTATTTTATTTTATTTTTCCCCTCCCCCCAATTTTTAAAGGGAAAAAAAAGTTTTCCAAATAACTATGTTTGTACTTTCTTAACATTTACTTGTTAATATGTATTTTAGATTTACTTTTAATAGTTATCTATTATACATCAGTGTCAATATGTAAGAAAGAAAACCTGAAATTTCTTTTATTCAAACATTTCTGAACCATTATTTATGCAATTATGAACAATGAGCTTTTTCACACATCATCTCCCATACTATCAAATGTATTGGCACTAAATCATGTCTTCTAAGTCTTTCAGGTTGTCACAAAAATATTGTCTAAGCTATTTTGACATATTTCTGTAAACTTTAATGTTGATACTACCTTGAACTTAAGAAGTTTTCCTTAAATAAGTTTTGAAGACAATGATGAGGATTCATGCTCCTTTCAAATGTAGCTCTTAACATGGTTTATTGACTGAAATGGCTTGTTGACTGAAATGTTACAGAACTGCAGATTGCCCTACCAAAACAATGAGAATAACATCTAAGTTCAGTATACCAGAACAGACTAATCAAATTGCTACTACAACAACTGTAGTTCTAAGATGTCATTATGATGCATTCTAGTAACAAAAATTATTTAATAAAAAAACATTTTCTAGGCCAGAAAAAACTTAACAGTTCTATTTCTTCTCCTAGGATGCTTGAATTTACTAAGCTTCTATCATACAAAATATACTTTTCTAACAGTGTTCTGTCTTACAGTGAATCATTTATTTATCTACTCAGATATTCAGATAAGAATCCAAAATATTATTCTTGTATTCTTTTTCATTTCTAGATGTTATACTCAGTTTTTAGCAATGCCTACAATGAATTGTGTCCTCCCTAGTTCTATTTTCACTACACAGTTCAGGAACATTAAAATCTCCCTTAATTGTAGCATCTTTTAAAGGCTCCCTTTTCAGGATTATTGCTTTCTCTGTAATTCAAAGTCCATATTCACACTCACTGTGTATGTAACCATATTTCTAGAGGACAATGTAAGATTAAAAGAAGTTACTGATCTAAGAATGTATCTTTATCATTTTAAGTATTAACTTACAAGACAAGGTACAGATAAGTTTCACCATAAAGAATAAAGCCAGAACATGATAATGAATGCAAGCACATTATTAGAAAAAGGTGAACATTTTGAATATTAAACTCTTGGGAATTGCACAAAAAGACAATGCTACGATGTACAAAATATGTGAAGCAAAGGTATACTACACACTCAAGAGAAATTTATCTTTCTCTGCTGTTGAAACCTGAAATTTTTACATTAAATGTCACAAAAAAGACATGTAATAACATGCAGAATATTTTTCCCAAAAATCCTACAGCAGGTAAAATTGTGAGTTGTCTTATAGAGTTTATCAGAATACTCCTCAATGAAAGAAAATGACAAAATAACAAAGTTAAGCTCTATGAAAACTGAAATCACACCATATAAATAAATTTTAGATTATTTGAAATTATTCAAGAGTGAAAATTAGGTTGAGGGATGGTTACGTAACAAAAACCCAGTTATTTGCCAAAAATCATATTGTCTTCAACTTTCTGAGCACACAACATGATTTTATGCAAGGCTTTCCTTACAGTTAACTGATAGTCATGTGATTAATAAGTAATGAATGCAGTGAAACAAAAGTAAAACATATTTTTATTTTCAAACCTTTTTCTTTAAAACTAATTCCCCGTGGTAGATTTCTCTTTGCTTTATTCAGTGACTGAATATTTATTTGGTGACTGGGGATAAATACAGTGATCTTATGACCATCTGTGATAGCTGCAATGTAAGCAGAAAGAATGGAATTCATTCTAATCACCAGTCCCAAATAAGCTAATCCAAATCTTTGTTTAAAGTGACCTTAAAATAAGTTTTTTAACCCTGGCAGTTAAAAAAAGGAAAACACAAATGTATTTCATGTAAAGTAAGCCCTTTAAAATTTTCTGTGAACTCTGATGGAACATGAGTTTATAACACCAAATCATACACAAACAAGTTGCATCATCATGAACAAAACAATGAGACAGATTTAAAAAGAAAACTGAATTAAAAAATTTAAAGTACATTTTGATTAGCTTAAATGAAAATGCAAATTAAATTAGTATTTAAATGACAGAAATAGAAAAATACAAATCAGAAACTGAATAGATGTGTTGCATAGATTAAAGCCAAAATTAAGAGAGAATTAGTAAATTGGAGATAAGATTAAAAATTCTACTTATATAGAAACAAAAATAAAGAGTTAAAAGGAAAATAGTCATATAGATTAGAGTTCTAGGAGAAAATAAAGAAAAAAATGCAAGAGAAAATATGAAACAATAATAATACACATTTGGAAAAAAAAGTCACCAGTCCTTTATAATTGATGACCAATCTCCATTAATAAAGATAAAAGACCCAGACACAAACAGATTATACCTTAAAATAAAAGATATTTAGGAAATAAAGGGAAAAAATCAAATTAGAAAGCTTGGATGTTTAAATAGACAACGGAAAGCATAATATAAATTAAGGAAGTCTGACACAACACAATAATAAATTCTAAATATAGAGAATATAGATGGGAACATAGAACCCATGAAACCAACTCTTAATAATTAAACTGATATCAAAATGTTTTCCAAAAATGCATGTATACATTAAACACTACTTACAGAAAAGATTATTGCATGTGTGTACATGCACATATATATATACATAATATACTTTACATGCTATTTACAAAAAAGATTAAGAACATATAGAAGATTAATTCCAGATAAAAACAGTAGGAGAATGCCTGAAATTAACAACATGCAGAGTATGTCAGATATATCTGAATAAATATCAACATTGCAAAGACAGGAAATGATAGTAACATACAATTTAAATGTTTCAAACTAAGATTGGCATTTACTTTGAGAACAGGTGGTCAGATTGTTTTACTGTTGAAGATAAAGGAAAGAACATTTAAGAGAAATCACCTTAGAATTTTAAGAGTTAGATGTGAATAAAATTATCAATATGCTGAAATAATTTTGTTAATAAGTTAAACTATTTGGGGAATAAAATTGCTTCCAAATTAGCAAATTAAGAAATTTACAAATTAGTGTTAGCAAATTAAACATATTAATGGAAATAGAGTAAAGTAGAAGAGTACTATTGATCAATACCACTCAAAACCATTCTACTTCCAAGAAATCAGATAATTAACGAGAGGATATTTTTAATGTCTCTAACAAAATTGATTTCACTAGTGAAATAGTACTATAATACTCACTAAAATTAAAAATGCCATTATTATCACTGTTACTATTTTACAGTCTTTTTACAAGCTGACATAAGAATTTAAGAAAAAATATGGAATGTACCAGGATTGGAATAAACAAGCTTACAATTATTTGTATACATGGAAAACCTAAGAATAAGGAAATTCTTAGAATTAAAATGAACTTATCAAAGTTGTTGAATATAAGATCAATGTAAAAAGCAATTAAATTTGCATATTGTCACAAACTGCAATAAGCATTTACTATGATAAAAAATAAGGACTAAGCCTATCAATATACAAGATGCTTATATAGAAATTTATAAAACTTTTTTGAAAAAATTTCAGAATTGGGGAAGAGAAAGCAGTAGGTGGTGGAATAAAATACTACTTTTATGGCTTCCCCCAAAATTCAAAAAATCTAACTATATTAAAAGATAGTATGGTTATATTGATCAAATCTCTTCAACTGAATCTATAGATTTTACTCAGTTATGAAGTAAAAATCATAATAGAATTTTTCTGAAGTTGACAAGCTAATTCTAAAGTAATAAAACTAATGAACCAGAAGCACTAAGACATTCTAAAAATGAGAGGTTTTGCTCTTCCAAATGGTATTGTTTTATGATCAAAGTACAATGAGTAAGAGTGCATCATTGATTCAGAGATGAGCATAGTGCTCACTGGAAAAGAACTAAACACTCACAGCAGACTACTGTATATATACATGTGAGCCCAATCTATGAAAAAGCAAATAATACAGATATACTTTTAATAAAAATTTGTATATTTTATAATTTTTTATAAAATGTTATAAAAGCAAAATATACTTTTTTGGCCACTCCAAAAATAGCAATGAGAATTTGTCACTTAGAATGAAAAATTAAATTGGATCATATATCATATTTTAGAAAAAAGTAAATTTGGAATGGTATTGAAAATGGAAGCCATTATTTGATCCTCTTGAAATCAAATTCAGGTATATCTATCATTCTGAAATAGTGAATAATTTATTAAGACCTCAGGTGTGATAGGTCCAAGAAAAAAAGAAAATTTCTCCTTTGAACATAAACTTTTCTCAAAAAATAATTTCAAGAAAAGAATGAAAACATAAGGCAGTCAATGAGAAAAGATATTTCTAACTCATATCGATAGGGATTCAAGGCCTATAAAGAATTTTTATAAATTAATAAGATGAAATGCAAATAGCCCATTTAAAAAAATCTTAAAGTGTAGTGAACACTTGCAAAGACAATGTCATTAGTCACCAAGGATCATTGCACATAATCAAGTTAAAACATCTGAAAATAAGTAGCAGGGAAAATCACATGTATTCACTTTTAGTGCTACTGGACCTTCTGTCCATATATGACAATATAAAGATAATAATAGAGGGACTCCCCCTACATCTGACTTCTTTTTGACATCAGTCTTTGAGAGTTGTAAATATGACACTGGAGGATAGAAGAATAAGAACAGAGCAATCTTCTTGCAGGTCGCCACAGGTTTATCTGGTTTTCTCTACTTATACTCAAAATCATGACTTTTTAATATCACAACTATCTTGGAGTTCCAGGGGATTCTTTCCCTCTCAGAGAAAAGGATGCTAACAAGTTCCTTGCGGAAACTATCTCAGTAATCCACTATGTCTGTTAGCTGCTCTTTCTTTCTTACTGCAAATAATCTCTTTATTAAACTCTCTTCAAATTACATAGTATAAATTTGACTTCCATTTCTTACTGGAACCCTGCCATATATATGTAGCAATGGGAAATGTTCAATATACTAATGTGATTGTAAATTGATAAAATCATTAGGGACATAAAAAGGGAAATGTGTACATTTTACAACATTAGTCACTCAATTCCTAGATTTATCTTTAAGGAAACTATAAAAATGCTCTTGTGGAACAATTTTTATAGCAGAAAAAAACTGGAAACTACCCAAAATGCCTATCAGAATGGAAAAAAAATTGGTATAAAATACTATATAAAAATAAAAGTGCACTAATGTCATGATAGCAACAAAAATGCTACACTCAATTGAAAAATATTGCATTGATGAAAGATTATAAATATGCAAACCTAAAATATATAGTTTATCAGAGTAGATTTACAGAGTAAGCCTACAGAGAATAGTATGAGATAATAAACACTAGGCACCCATCTACAGAAATAGTGTAATAATATCTGGTATATATATTGATGGAGTCAGCCAGTGACAGAAACCACGACCTGGCACTCTGCAATGTATTCCCCGAAGGGTATTGCCTGTTAGAAGGTTTGACATTACTTGGCTATTACACATATTAGGGCAAGCATGCTGGTGAGGAAGACATTGTAGAAAGCAAGATTAAAAATGTGTGTAATAAAAGCAGAGGAAAATAGTTTAAAAATAGAATATACTAAAACATTACTGAGATAGGGTCAGGTAGCAAAATATGTTCGGTAAAATAGGGACTCAGGAAAAGAAAAATTATTAGACAACCTAAAAGCAGATTAATATGTGCTTAGAGTTTTTTACATTGAAAAATAACTTTGGGTTGTGTACTTCAATAATGAGCCAAGGCGCTAAGTGCTTGGCTTTCACCTTTTCCCACACTACTGATGCAACCAGACTGCCTTTTACCACTCTTGTCCAGCAAGAACTCACGTCCGTTCTGAGGAACCAGCCCTGTGTGGAAAATCACCGGTGCTTAATAGAGTAGTTCAAGGAGACTCAAGAACACCCAACACACAGCACTTGTGAGAAAAAGCAAAATTTGAAAAGAGGAATGTGAAACTGTATTGAGACATTTTAATAAATGTTCCTAAACTTTAATTACTTTTCTACTTAGTGCAAGAACAGTTATTAATACTATTTTACTTTATTAATTATAACTTATATATAAAACCTTCTGTATAGTACAGCATCCTGTTCTCTGAACTCATCATTTTTAATTTTAATTTTGTCTATTATTATTTATCTTGGTTGTACTTCTTTTAGAGAACTTTCTTATGGAAAGATAAATAAATGAGCCTACAATAAATAGTATCACTGTGCCCCCATCAACAACATTAAGTGGAGTTAGTCTCAAAGGCAAAGAACCTTTGCTGTAGCATATTTTATACAAGTAACTGATTAAAAAAGAATTTGAGAAGTTTCCAAAATGCCTTTGTCTGACCCAACTTGTGTACCCTTTCCTCCCTTCTGTTGTAAAGGACTGATTATATGTCTTATATGGGACTTTAAAAAAAATCAAGGAAAAGAGCACAGACATTTTTTCCAAAACATTTGTGATTTTGTCAGCTATTCCCCGCTGCTGCCATTTATGCCTCCTGCTTTCTGCTGTTTTTCTCATTACTCTCTAGGTCATCCATCTTCCATCGGGACCAAAGGAGGGAGGGTGGCCAAAGGTTGGGAGAGTTTATAGGGACAAAAATGAATAAACCGTGGAATGTCCAACATAGTAACATTTTCATTATTTCATAACATTATTGTGAAATATAGTAACATTTTCAATCTGCTTTATCTCCATTATATAGAACATGCAAGATACTGTCAACCTAGCAGTTCTATGAATTCAGGCAAAAAAGAGAACTAAAAATATTTCAATTTAAAGGACTTTGGACCTTGGGTATTCCGTATTTTTTTCCTCTTACCTCAAGGTTGTCATTGTATAAAGGAAATCCTCAATCTTGACATTGATCAAAATGTAATTACAAAACATTACTAAGATTGTTGTCTTGTTATGGCCTTATTATATAAAGTCAAATTTCCAATTGCTATTACTAGATAAAAATCACTAATTTTAATCAATTTTTTACATATAAAGAAAGAAAATACTAAAGCAAGCAATCATAATGAAAAAAGAAAACAACATCAGCTTTTTTTATAAAAACATGACAATCTGTATCATTAGTTTCAATTCTTTTTTACCTTAATTGAATAGTAATATCCACTTACTCCCTATCATATCTCCATGCAGTGGAATATCAGCCATAGAAATTTAAGAACAATTCCCTAGAATGAATTGTGATGGTAAACCAAGAATAATTCTGTTTTTAATTGAATGCATTTTCTCAGTTTTAATGAGATATAATTGACATATCACAAACCTTAAGCTTATAAAAACGTAAGATGAATATGTACATATTGGAAAATTATTAAACCAAATTTAGTAATATGTATTACCTTTCTTCATAAGACTAACATTAAAAAATTTAATATATGTTCGAGAACTATCCAATTACATAAAAATTCAGTGTTCATATGAGTTTGAAAATCAGAGGTCTATAAGGCCACGCTGTTTTAAAGAAGCTGATTATTTTATTACTGCTAAAAATTTTAATATAACCAGTTATAGTAGAATAAAAATAACCATGTTTCCTGAAAATGTAGACTATCTTTAAGTAGATATATTACATGCCTGGATAATAGAAGTCACTGGAGTTAAATGTACTTATCTTGAAATAGGGCCTTCATACCCCCCTGTTCTTCTACTGCATGCACCTCTCCTTTCCTTATCTATTTGGTTGTGATACTTTTTGAGTTAAGGTTTTTATCTTAAAAGCTCTAAGAGATTCCAGAGACGATAAATGTCAATAAAGAGACAAATCTCTTGACTTTCCTAACTGTACCTGACTGGGTGTCTGCTATTATTTCCTGAGTTGCTATTTGCCCATGAAAAAAATCTCTTAAGTTTTAGGTGGATAATAAAGTAGGGTAGCTAAGAAACCATACTCAGTACCTTCTATTTCTCTGCCTATAAACATATAGAATACTTAAATAAACATACTAAGTTTGTGGAGACTCTTAAGGCGGATGAGGGGATTTGGTGTCAAGGAACAGAAGCTGATCCATGATTCTCAGAACTATAATCAAAATTTATAGATTTCTCATAGGGATGGGATCACTTTTAAGACAAAACTTTGATATTCCCAGCATTTCTCCAAGTATTAATCCAAGGACATCCCACTTTGCCTTGACAATATATTCCAAGCATACAGTGTAGGGAAACATGGAAGTAATTACACACTGTGATTTTCTCTTTAGGCACACTGTCCCTGTATAATTGAACAGAATTTCTTTTCCACTCCATGCTATTCTGGTTTAGACAAAATACATGCTCATCTTATTCACTAAGTAAATTTCAAAAATACTGAAATAAAAGATAGTTTCACTTAACATATTATGGCAGGTTTTGAACAACAGCCTTTCATTCAATGTCATTTCACTACAACATTAACAAAGCTATATCATCTTTAGTTGAACCTGAAAGGACCTAGTTTTAGTTATGCATTATTTTGTTTAAGTTCTCAATGTAATTCTTTATTCTTAGTCATAGGACTGAACTCAGTGTACAAATTCTTACTTCTCTTCCAGTGCCCTCTGCATTTCTCCCCCAACTCTTCCTCTCATGCTCCACCCTAAATAAAAAGTTTTTTTTTTTTTTTTTTATTTTAGTGCCTCTAAGCAGTTATGTACTTTTTAGTTTGTCACTGGTCTCATAACTACATAAATTTCTAAAAAGGTCCATGACTCATTTCACTGCCGAGCATTAGTTTCAAACTCTTCAATCTTAGTATGATTCATGAATAGACGAATACAAAATACATTACTTCCCAGTTCTTTTTGATGAAGCAAACTCTTTGTTCAGAAGTAGCTCATGGAGACCAATATTCCTTGGAATACATTTTGAAAAGTTCTGCTCTATCAATTTGCATTAATTTTCTGATTCTTTAATTCATTAAAATAAATATTGAGTTCTACTTTAAGCCAGATATTGAAGTAAAAGCAGGTTAATTGTCATATTAGCACTACGATTGTTTTGTGTATTCTTTGTGATAAAAAATGATGTATCTATATCCACTCAGCTCACTGTTTGAATATCTACTTTAACTACTATATTTGGAAATTTTTGCCCTAGAAGGTACAGTTACTGAAAAACCTGCCATTTCAGGATTTCCTGAAAATCCATCTATGCAAAGAGTAGACTGTACTTTCTATCATCACATAAATAACCCCTTTTCAAAATAGTAAATAGTTCTACTCTACTCATCAAATAATGGGCTGTTCTTGTAATACATGTCTACTAATGTAACATGAATTACTTGCTATCATCACATAAATGACCCCTTTTCAAAATAGTAAATAGTTCTACTTTACTCATCAAATAATGGGCTGTTCTCATAATACATGCCTACTAACGTAGCATGAATTACCAAATCGAAGTGAGTCCCTCGACATGGAAAGACCTAGTTTAAATAAATCTAACCAATATCCTTGACTTCCCCTTTTATGGAGTTAGTAAAATTGTAAAGGCAATGACTTTCCTTGCTGCATTAAGTAATAAACCCAGTTTATTTTTTGTAACTAATAAGCTTGTTTCTGTGTTGTTTTTTGCAGTCTCTTAGAAGTTCAATGACCTAACAACAGATAAGCAAGATGGAGTATTCACTTAAACGATGTTTAAGTAAACAGTCTTTGTGTTACCTCTTTCTAGCTCAATTACAGCTCAGACCTACCATACAGTGTAAAGACCACAGACTGGAAACTTAGACCCAACTTAAAATGCCAGCATCATCACTACCAGATTATTTCAAATTAGGTATTTAATTTTCCAGATGCTCAAAATTGCTTAGGTAAGATAGCATTAATAGTACCTTCTTTAGTGGGTCATTGTTTTATATGAGATACATATATCAACATGCTTTATAGAGTTAAATAACAGAATTAGTAGCTAATAATTGAGTTGACTTATATTATGCCTTGATAATATCATGGAACTACAACTCCATGATAATATTATTAAACTGCAATTTTAGGTAGAATTTTATTGACCTAATTCCTGGCATGCATACATTTAATGTACAGGAAAAAAAGGAGAGTGGAAATATTTGACATTGTGAATACTATATAATCAATATCTGTGGTGCAAAATCCTGATTAAAAACTTCACTCTAAGAGAAGGTGACATAAATTTAAAGGGATAATTGGATCAGACCAACATGCAAAAAGCTCAAAAAAAGGCCAAATGCTTACACTTATTTTCACTTAATTCCAGATATAAAAATTTGATACTGATTAATTCCTAGCAGATAGAGGAAAATGGCACAACTGTTCCAGGCTCCATTCTATGATTCAGAGTTTGCATGAAGAATAAATGTTTACTGAAATACATGTTTAGTGTGGTTTACTATTCCCTTATTCTTAAAATCCTTTAATTGGAATATCAGCTAAGTCTTGACACTATTCTTCTCACTTGCTTCTGGTCTGGGTAAATATGCCAAACTTTTCTGGCAGACTGATTTGCTATATCCATCAGCAGGTCTCATAATAACCTACATAGCTGTCATTATAAAATCCAGTTGAGGGAAAGACTGGGATAAGAAAATGAGCAGCAAGAAAGGGGGCCTGGTAAAGATGAACCAAGGTCCACTCATTCTCACTGTCACCTACCTGACCCTGAGCAAGCAATGGTAGTTGTGTGCTATCATCTCTTTAATTTGCCCCTTTCTTTCACAGATAAAAATTAGTGAATTTCATTTTTATTATATCAATTATGGAGTTTAATGAAACTAAGGGTTTATTAGAAATACTAGATAAGGCTAACCATTTATCTAGAAGTAGTTTTTAAAGCAAAAAAAAAAAAATAGATCGGTGGCATATATGAAGAATCTGGCAAATGTTTATACAAGATTGTGCTTTAATTCCACTCTCATCTTCTGACCTTGCTCTGGCACCTATGGTGTTCACAGTTTGCTTTCGGCTTTAGAAACTGAACTATCATCCAGCACTAGGGGTCAGAATCCTGATTTAAATACTTAGAATTGAAAATTATCTCCTTCAGATTCCAGATAAAAATATTTTATTTTTGGAATTAGCTTTTATTTTCATTTCTACCTTACCTACTACTACTCTATAGAGATTCTACAGGGAAAGCTCTGTAGGGCACACCCAATCCAGGGTCTGAATCTTTGATTGCAAAGAGGTCAAAAAAGGGTGCCACCCTTAATGGCTCTGTTTGCCTTAGTCACTTTACACAGCTTTTTCTGACACCTTTCTATCAATCTCATCAGTTATGTCAACACACCAACTTTCAAAAGTCATTGAAAAGACATATTTGCCATTTTTGGAGAATATGTTCAATATAGGATTTCAGTGAAAATCAATACCCAGGACTCCAAATTCCTAAAGAAAATGATTCAAATGTATGTTTTACACTTTTAAATTAGTTGCTGTCATTTTATTAATATAGGATTTTTATTTTAAACAATGTACTATGAAATATCTTTTTTCCACCTATTAGCCTAATTTCATATACTAGAGTGTTATACACATACATTTATATAAATATATTAGATTTGTCAATAGTTATGGATTATTTTTTTTAATATAGAGCATTATGACTTTTGTTCTTTGAATTACAAGTGTTATATAGTCTATTCATGGAAATTTAAAATCATAAGTTTTTTAAAAGTAAATATAAATAAAATATTAAAAATAGTTTTTAAAAGAAGCCACATGCAATATGACAACTACACATGCAAAATATGAATAATGTGACCAAATATGACAAAGTTATCAATAAATGACAAATAAGATGAGGGAAATATATGAGTCTCTGAAAGACTCCTTTGTCCCTATGCACATCTTTATGTTCTCATCATTGCACTTGTTCATTTTGTTCCCTGCTGTGTAATGGACTCTGTGATAAATATCTTCTTAAATATCTTCTATTACTATCCACCAAACACCACTCCTTCCACAAAGTTTGTCATTATGTCATTGAATGAGTGTCTCCTCTCTTTCAACCCATTTTTCTGATTGCATAATTAAGATGTTTTGTTTCCTGCAGGTACGTCCATATGTACATACGTATATATGCACATATGTACGTATGTATGTACGTATGTGTGTGTGTGTGTGTGTGTGAAGCTGCCACAGCTGGACTGGGCTTATCCTGTGAAAAGAAGAATACTACATTTCACTATCTTATCTGTCTTCAGGACACTTCAGGACACAGACAAGACTGGCATTATTGACCTCTGGAGAGCGGCAAGGTCAACATCCCTCCAATTTTTACCTTAAGAGACATACCTTGGGAAATACCAGCAAATTTATGGGTAAATCCCCTGCCTACAATTATCTCATGGGAACTAATATTTTACCCTATTTGTTAGTGTTCCTTGGTTAATTTGTTGTAAAAAATTCTCTTTGCCACTTTTTCCCCCTTGCCTAAAGCCTTTAAAAAGCCTAGTAACTTACCTCAGAGTTACTACTAGTCATGCTTCTGGTAGCCAATGGCATTTAGCAGTGTCAATCTTTCTTGTCCGTCCTTTCTCACAATCTGTGCCCAGCTCTTTACATATATGTAAAGGTAAATACAACTTTTGACAGTATTGGTATAAAAACTTCCTTATAACTATTATTAGTGTAACATCTCAAAAAAAAGTGATGTTTTGCATCTATTTTTGTAAGTAGCATTTAAAGCAATCATGTAAGTAATGACAAGACTATTTTAAAAAAAAGAAAAAGAAAAAACTAATATGTAGACCCTTCACAAGGTTATCAACTACAAGAAGTTATGGACTATGACCAGTTTGATTTATGCCATTATTTTTCATGTATTATTTTTATTTATGTAATTCTAGTTTATAACACTGAATATAATTTAGAAGTTTATGCCCACACCTCTTCAGATAAAAATTATTCACTTCACACCCCAATACTGCCACCAAGGACCTTGTCAACTGTCCTATCCTGCACTGTGATACCTAACCTACTTACCTGCCATTCTTTCCTACTTGCCTCTTCCCTTTTTATATTCTTCATTCCTTTATTCAAAATTAAATAGACCCCAGAGTTCACTACATGTCTTTCCTATAATCTTGTTTGTGTGCATATGCACACACTTTAGTTCATTCAGAATGGAAGTCTGAAAGATTTTCTGAAAACAATTTTGTAATGTCTACAAGAATTTTCTCACCTCCTTGTGATCCTAGGCATTTAACTCTCATTATTTCATTTTATTTGCAGAGTCCATTGGAGCAAAGAAACTGGGCAATATAGCCTATCATTTGTGAATAAACTTGATTTAAAGTTTTCTGGGTCACATATGCTCCTTCAGGTTTTTGCTGCAATCTGATATTAACAAAGTGGAATATATGGAAAAGGAATCAGCAAACACTTATTAAAAAAAAAAAGTATCCCAAAGTAGGTCACTCATTAAAACCTCTTCAATAGAGAAATGAGCCGAAAAGGGAACAGGAGCTAAATCACTGCTGAAAACAATTGCACTGAACTCCAAATGTGAGGAATGCACATATGAATAGTTCGTAGAGCTCTCTAGATTTTCAGTTTTATCTGTTAACTCAACATGGCCATCATCTTCCTCTGTTCCTTCTCTTTTCATCTTTTATATTTAAAGCCTGAATTTACCCTCTCCTTTATACATGAAAATTGGGATTATATTAAGGACTTAACAATGCTGCTGATTTCAGCCATGATGAAAAACCCTGATATAAAAAATTACCTTTTTACTGTGGTGGTGATAATCGTATTTGAATTCCACTATTATTTCAATTCAACTCAGTGTTCAGAGGAAATAATGTAGTTAGATTTTCTCTTAATATGTATTATGCTGAACATGCTTAAGAATGAAAACAGCAATTATATCACATTTCTTCACTTTCAAATTTCATTTTTTTGGGGGAGAGAGAGAGGTTGTGATATTTCTGTCCTTAAGGTCCTTGAATATTTTTAAAATGAATAGACATGGTATTAGAGTCAACACATCTCCAAATACCCGTATCTGGAGATAAAACTGAACATATGTAGACTGAAGTCTGTTACTGCTCAACCTTCAAGATCCAGCCCATGATCAGTTATTATAGGGGATCCTCATCATTAACCTTGAACCACATTACTTATCCCTCCCTGTGGTCTTCCCACAGCACCCCATTCAGATTTCTCTTAACTTACTTCCTTGTTGGTTTGCAATTTGTTTTTTCTGGATCTATCTTTTTTAACTAGATGGTATTATTAATCATCTTTGTAGTGTACACAACACCCTGTTTGTATTGATATAATAGAGCATACAGCTGTTTCAAGTTCCCAAAGACTGAGAAATTTCCTGGGATGTGTGACATTCACTGTTAGAGCCAGAAAAGGCTCCAGAAAACCAGCATAGTGGGTCACCATAACTTCACACTTACACATTTATTGCAAGATACACAAATAACCAAATTCTCCCACCTCTTCATTGAATAATTCGTGGCCCTCAGATGACTTCAAGTTTCTTGATTAATCAGAATGCAAACCAGACAAAGAAACTGCTCTCATTAAGCTTTCATTCCAGTATAAATTTGGAAATAAATATTATTTCTATTTTGAAGATGGCAAAATTTTTATTCAGAGAGGGTAGAAATTGCTGAGGGTCCTCTAGTCAATTGTGTATAGCACCCATGTCTCTTTAATGTCAAGAGCAGGCTCTTATTGGCCCTGAATTGGCTTTTACAAAGAAGCATCTTGTTAAAAACCAGCAATTAGAAAATCCTGTAAATTTTGCTCTGAGCAAAATTAGATATTCTTTTTGGTCATGTCAAAATAAAAACAAACATGGCTTTTGACACTAACAGTCTGAGAAGTTAATACAATTCTGACCAGAGAGAGCAACAATATCAAGTTCAAGAACCCGGTCTTCCAGGCTACTCCCCCAATACATCCACACACAGTTCTCTTCGACCTCAGACACCACTGCCACACTGCACACAAGCTGCAAGGGCTTTTGAACAAAACACCTATGTACATCACTCCAAATACCTGCCCTCTGACCAAAGCACTACTACAGACTGAAGGCAGTCATGACCACTTCTTAGGTGTCAAGAAAACCAACTTAATCACTAGATAATTAATTATTTGTAAAGTATACTAAAGGATATGAATCAACATCCATAGCATAAAGACTCACAGGTGCCAGTCACGAGGCTAGGTTGTCACCTGTGCTTGAGATAGAACGTGGTGGTTCATGACCAAATGTCTTGAGGTTCAACTAATTTGTCAGAATGACAAAATAAACTCAAAATAACCAACTAAATCACGATATAATCAATTCATTAAAAAGTATATTACAGGGTACGATTTCTGGCAAGGCATGGGAAAGGCACCAAGATTTCAGCCTGTCTAGGCATAACTCTCCCCTCCAATCTCCATGGGTTCACTTACCTGGAAGCTCTCCAAAACCCCTTCAAATTTTAGCAAAAACTCCCATCACAAACACACTAATTAAATCATTCATCACTGACCATTGACCTTAAATCTTTAACCCCTAACCCACATGTCTCTGGTAAGCACAAGATTCAAATCACATGACTGATTCTTTTGGCAGCTAGCCCCCACCCTAAGCTACTTCCAAAAGGTCACTTTAATCACATGACAACACTTTTATCACTCCTGTAACAAGAAATTCCAAGGACAACACCTTACCAATCTCAACAAGAAATTCCAATTATTTTGGGGAGGTATAAACTAATAAATAGACAAAGATCAAATGTGTACAATATTTATGTACACACATATTTATATACATCATGTATTTATAAAAATGCATTTTTATAAATCAAATTATTTTCTTAAAAATCACAGTATTGCACCAAACTTACCAGTTCTCACATCAGTCCATTCTGTGATATGATATGGCACAGTCACAGTAGTGTCCAGTATGAGGATGCTGAAATCCAAATTTTATTCTGATTAATTTTTTCATGTGAATTGCTTATCAGCATTATATGAATGATGCTAACCAGTAAAAAATAGAAAACACATGGTTCAAGTGTATTTTTGAAAATTTGATCTAAAACTTTGCATATAAACATACCACTATCAATATGTGTGATGACTGTTAACTTTACAAGCATACTGATGTATGAATTACAGGAATTTAGCATATTTAAATGCTTTGATTTGCAACATGACCATGACTGATACAATTATTCAAAATGCTGTCACTGAGAGAAAGAAAATTCAGTGCATATACATTATAAGGCGGCATAAAACAATTCATAAGATATAATTTTATTCCATTATTTTAAATCATGAGAATTTTCTAGAACAGTAAGTGTAAAAAAACAGTTTTTATTGTCCTTTCCATTATTTTCCCCTTTATCTTCAAATTATTTCCATTTTAATATAAATTTTCAATGGACTTTATAGCTTATTATACAATAAGGATGGAAATGTATAATATTAAATTTTAGCAAATGGTGGAAGAGGTCAGATATTAGGTAAGTCACAACCAACACTTAGAGGAGAAAATGAAAATTTGACTCTCATCATCAAAATACATAGATTACTATACTCATCGCTTGTCTCATGAAGGGGTATGCCAGTTAAATTAAGGAAGTGAAGTCCTTACCCCTTCATAAAATTAATACTATACAGGTTAGTGAAAGAAGAGATTTCAACAGCTGAGCTAATGAAAATTAGTAAACATGTTTCATATCTACCTATAATTCAGGTTGGATGACTTTTAACAATACATAAATAGTACAAATTGATTCCAAATTGCATAGGTTTGAAAATCATCCCTGAAATCAGAATCCATCTTATTGTCTACAACATCTTACAATATCCATGATCATGGGAACTTTCCTAGTTGCAAACTGTGTGTGAAACTGGTATATTTCCTGGAGTCATTCTAGGAAGGCAACATTTTAGCATTCCAACCATTTGAGAGTATTTGTTGAGGGAGAATACACATTATGTATACAGCTACTGCAGAGACAAAAGGAAAGGCAACAGAATTTTATATACCACGTAAAGACAGATAAAGAGGGCAGATATCATGGGGCTCATGAAAAGATTCTGTAGCACAATAAATGGAAATAATTTTCTGAAGATAGAGGAAAAACCTAATGGTAACAATAATTTATTACATAAAACATAACACTTTAGAAGTCATCTTCTTTATAATAGCAGTAATTAAATAGGAAGTCTAAGAAGAAACAAAATGTGTGATGGGAATGCAACAGAAATGCAACTTGAGCTGGATGGAGATTATATCAAGTGAGGAATCCATGACAGAATTAAAATCTGTCTGTAAGCACTCCAAAAATCTAATCAGCAATACAGAAGATAAACTAGAGAAATGACTCCAGAATTCAGAAAGCAATTTTTCCTCTATTCTCTCCAGTGACATTTTCATGGCAACAGTATCTCAAAATCTAATGCTGCCTGTGCTCCAACTAGTAATGAACTTAACTGACCTCTTCTTGTGGATGAATAAACAGTTGAGAGTAGGATTTTTTGGGGGGCTGTCTAGACAGATGAACAAAACTCTATGTAAACTATAGCTAAAGACTGGAAACTCTGATGCAGAGAAAGCAAAACTGAGGATTAGAAATGCAGAGTTTAATTGAGTTGGAATTTGAGATACAATATAGTTAGAATCAAAACTTTTGAGTTACAGAAATCAATTGCTCTTTACTTTGAATATTCAAAATATAAATTATAAGTGACTTTTATTTTTAAAAAGCTTTTTAAAGAGAAGTTTTAACAGAAAAATTGAAAGTGCCAGGTTTTTTCATATACCCCCAGGATGTAAAGCATTGCCAACTGTCAACGTTCTCCACCAGAATAGTGCATTTGTTACAACTGATGAACCTACATTGACAAATCATAATCACCAAAAGTTAATAGTTTGCATTGGGATCCACTCTTCATTTGGACATTTCATGAGCTTGGACAAATGTAGATGGAAGACCTCATCATTACAATATTTTTCCTGCCCTAAAAATCTTCTGTGCTTTACTTATTCTTCCTTCTCAGTGTTCTTTCACTAATTTTATATTTTTGCTTTTTCTATAATGTCAGAACTGGATTCATACAATATATAACTTTTGAATTGACTTATTTTAATTTAGAAATACCTAAATCTCTTCCCTGTCTTTTCATGACTTAATTGTTCGACTTTTATTTATTTATTTTTTTAACTGAAGTAACAGTTTGTTGTTATGTAAGATTCAAAGACTCAGGTGTCTATCACTAAGAATTAACCTGTGTATATACCACATTAAGTTCACTGGTGAAAGGTCAATTATTTACACTGTTTTAACCAGTTGGAATATTTTTTTCATTGATATACCATTTCTAGGAAAAAAGGATTTAAAAAAGCTAAATGCAGGAAAATAAAAATATTTCACCATGTGACAAAAATAGTGAAAATTCAAGTTTTAAAGAATGTCAGCACTATATTGATTTAATATTGCATTAAATATAAACAGTTAAAATCAATTTGGAACCCACAAAGTATGTTTAAAGTAACCTTTAAATTAGAATGTACGAAAAGGTTTTTTAGATTTTATATAATAACCAGAGTCTAAATTTATACATCTTATAAATAATCAAGAAGTCAAGAACGAATGACATTGAAGAATGAAAACTATTAGTTCTCTTATTTAACAGAGAAGCAAAAACACTTTTTTCATTCGTGAAGTCCATAATTCAAAAAACATGCTTTCATGAGAGGCACTATACTTTATAGCAGTAAAAAAAAGGTGGTTTTCCTTTTTGTTGTTGACACGCTACAAGTTTATTTTCTTGCTCAAACAACCCACTGATAGTATATCAAAGAGTCAGAACTGGTGCGGTGAGACATTTTCAAAACCACAGACCAAATCAATTTTTCTGAAAACTCCATCAAAATTTACCTAAAGGGATGAGTTCTTTTTTTTTTTAATTTTTTTTATGAGTTCATATAGAAGAAATATAAGGAAATATAAGAAAAATATAAAATAGTGTACTATACTAGGTTTCCAAAAAGGTGGGCTCTAAATTTGATGGTCATACTTTTAAACCAAAAGTCAAAAGAGTAAGGAAATAATGAACTTTTGTTTTTTTTATTACTTTAGCTTACTTAGCCTGGAATGTTCTTGTGATGATACAATAACTAGCTCTTTGTATTGAGAAGACTGAATCAGGAACCAGGTTTTAAACTGCATAAAATAGCACAACAGCTCTGTTTATCATCAATGGTGTATGAAAGTATTTGGGCCTTGCTAGCATTTGGACATTTCTATTACTGTATTTTCTAGTAGACTTTTTTTCATGTTAGTCCTTGAGTTAAGGAGTTTATATACTTTAAGTCTTGCAGCAACACACAAAACTTACTAGAACTAATTTAGAGCAAAGGAAACATTAGAAAGGCTGTCACTCACTCAAACTTTCAACACTGCTGATTCAGAACTAGGTCTAAGATCTCTCTCTCCCTATAATTTTTTCTACTTCAAGAAATTGCTTTGGTTTTTCCTTCTGATTTAACCATTTTTTGTATCACATATAACAGTGCCATAAAGTTGTTTGTCACATGAAATTCCCGTATGAACAGTGTTACTTTAGCCATCACAAGTGCTTTAAAATGAAATTGTGTTGCTCAATCAAATACAATCCCCAAAGACCACCTGAAGGATCTTTCTCTTTTTAATCTGGGAGGACCATATGCAGTTTTCTTTAACTCCAAACAATCACATCAAATAAAATTTCTGATGTTACCTTTCTAAAAAATTGCATACCACCCTATGCCACTTTTACTGACTATGATAAAAATACAAGAGAATATATGATTGCATATGTGAATATTTACCCAATCTGCTTTTGATTTCTGTTCATGGAATAACTGTCCTATTACTTTCATTAATTTCAGAATACCTTCAAAGTGAAAATAAATGACTCACACCATTTTAAAACATCATAGATAGTATGTGTATGAATTAAAATATGAATAGTATGTGTATGAATTAAAATATGAACATATTCTGACTACAAATATTATCAAGCATTTAATATAAAATGAGATACTTAATAAAATTTAACATGCTACGCATCAAAATGAAATATGGACCATGAATAATTTAAACACATAGCAACATGTATTTGTTAGTTCATATACTAAGTAGTAATCAATGTTAATGAGATTTTATATTGTTATTAACAATTATTTATTGACTAAATGGCTTTTTTTCTACACATGTAGGAGAATTGAAAGTTCTAGCTACAGTAATCAATATTCTAAATAGTAGGATTTTGAGATCCTGTCTGAACAAAACTAGGACTATCTTTCCCTGTGCAAAAGTAATATGTTATCTTAAAGGTAAAGCTTATAAAGACTTACAAGACTTTTTAAAAAAAATGACCGTATCCTCTGTAGCTGTTCAAATTTGAGCATGTTTCTTCACATCTCTGAATTTCTACCATATTGATTAAATGGTGGTAAAATATTTACCTCTAAGAATCATTCAAAAAGTACATCCTACAATTTATGTAAGGTATTACTCTAATATCAACACACAGTAAGTAGCACAGCCAAAATTCAACCCCAGATCATCTCACCTCTAAGTCTATATGTAGCTTTGATTAAATATATTACCAAAGTCACTTTTACACTTCACTATGGTTTTCTCCTAAATTTGTTGTAGAAAAATAAGAATGCAGAAGGAACATACTCAATCAAAAAGGTCTGATGTGTCCAAAGAGAAGTATTACTATTTAAATTTCTCAATCTGAGCACAGTGGCCATGGAAGCTCAACATGTATATGATTCAACTGGAACCATAAGTACTGTGGCTACTGGTAAGGCAAGAGGAAAAAACAAAATAAAGTTAAGCCCCTGTCTTATTCACTCCCAATCTTGTAGAAAATACACTAGAACCTAAAAAAGAAGTAATATGTGAATCTCTGGGTAGGAAGACTAGAGTTATACAACAGATCTGTAGTGTCTGCACTTGAATTCTTTCTATATTTGCATGAGGATATATTATCACATCTAACAATTAAGATATAATTTCCTTTTAAATAAAAACACATATTCTGACAAAGTACTTTTGACTACAAGAAAAGTACATAATATATGTGTAAAATAGTGGAAAGAGTAAGAGTTTCAGGTCAGTTTAACTCAATCTTTCAACCATATACAGTATATTTATTCCCCTCTTGATTTTACTCTGTGTTTTCCAATACCGATCTTTCTCTTAATGTTATGATAGTTATCATCTTGTCTCTTTCTTCAATAAATGCAAAACTTTGAGTATGAAATGTTTCATTTATTCGTTAATGCATTCAAAAATATTTAAGAGATTGTTACATAAAAGGTAAATATAAACATCATCATTGTAAAGGCTATCAGATCAATCTAAGTCAATGACTGAAAGATTGAAGGAGTTTATTTTCCAAAAGAGAAGTGGACTCTTGGTCAAAGTTATAGAATCTAAAATGGTAATGAGGTATTAACTACAAATTAAACACTTTAGTAATGTATCTAAGGGACTGGAAATTCATTAGTTTTTAACAGAGGGAAACAGGTCAGTTTTCACCTCTTTAATGAAAATGATCCTGTGTATGTGTTTTCTCAAGTAGTGCTAGATGGCAGTTTGTCATCTAATAAGTCATTCTCACAAATTAAAATGTTGATGTCCACATTTTTTATTTTGCTCATTATGGGCATTTTCCTTAAGAATTCACTCAAGGATGGCAACTCAGAAAAACAGGTAATATAATTCAATTACATAATACAAGAAAACATATTCCAAAGAAAAATAACAAGTAATACCAAAGTGATTCAAAACAATTGAGCATAGTACACTTCCTGTTTCTTTTGTATGATTAACATGGGTCTGATGCAGTCATGCCTGTGTTTTCTTTTTTTATTGAAACTAACATTTTCTATTATAGTATGCCATTTGTTGCTAAATGAAGATAGTTGTGAGGCGATGCATGCAATCAATTTATTCATTAAATCTACTGTGGTGGAACTGAATGAAAGGTTTTATTATCTATCTCTTTAATTTCAAGATAAAATTTAATGGAAATCAATATTAGAAAATGTGCCATTGCTAAATTTTCTTAAAATAAACTGATTCATTAAGACAGCCTCTCCCCAATAGTTAGGTCTTAAATCATTAACATTTTCTAATTATTTGACAATGAACAAACCATACCTATCTCTGCTGCTTTGGGCAAGTCTATAACGAATCCTAACAAAGTCCTAAACTTAATTTTGGTATGCATATAAAGTATCTTAACAATAAATTTGGCTTCACAAAGATGGCTTCACAAAGAGAAAAAAATAGTTAATATGCTGATGTTTGGGAAAACTTCCAGTAACTAGTCAGCTGTTTTAACAGGATCAGGATGGAAATGTATCAAAAGAGTACTCATCGGAAGGAACAGGCAATTTTGAATATGGCTAAAATTATATAAGGATTTATATATACATGCATTGTCTATTAAATATTAGGCCTTTACTTGTGCTTTAGTAAGCAGAATTTCTGGGCATTAAAAAAATACCTTAAGAACTACAAAATACTGTACTGAGCATGATAATAAACAATCTCATAACCAATGATTCTCTACTTGCTAAGATTTATGTTGCTAAAATTCAAAGTGCTTTATGAATCCTTTTACTAATGTGCTTAACAGTATCAATTCCCTTACTTAAGTCCCTTTTATTTTTGTGAGCTGGAAGCAGAATAAGAACTGCAACTATGTTAGAAATTATCTTGCTAAGTAAAATTTTAAACATTCACAGTAGATATTCTGAACAAATATAAATTTTCTTGTTTTGTTTTGAAAAAATTATCACCTTTAGTTTCTTTGCTAATTTTTAAGAAAACTACATAGGCTATTGAACAAATTGCACATATGTAAAGACCAGAATTTAAAAAACAAAATTAATGCAAACTAACAGTGCACACTGAACAGATGGTCCCTGAAGCATATGTGAAATGATGGCGCAGAAACAGATTTGTGACTCAAATTACTTTCTTCATGGGTCAGTTTTAAAAATAATGCTCATATAAATAGTGGTAGTAATGGAAAAGGTAAAAAAAAAAAATGTCTGACAACACTTCCAAACAAAGTCAAAATGAAAATATAGAAAGATGGTTGGAATGATAAAAGTCTCTATTTAATTGTTCAAAGAAATATTTCTGTCTGTTTAGGAATATGAGAGAAACATCTAGACTAATCCACAAGCACTGAGGGTATAGATACTACCAGTCAAACTGCAGAATGCTGAAAAATTCACTTTTGCTAGGTTGAAGCAACATGCATTGTGGTTAAATGTTGAAACCTAGGGTCTATCTATCCAAATTGGATTTCCATTTCTTACTAATTAGCTATACGACCCTGCACAACTACTATATCTAACATTGTATACCTTGCTTTGAATTCTGTATACCAAGTAATAATGTCATCTACTGAATCATACAGGGGAGCTCAATAAATAGTTTCTTGTGTTACTCTAAGAATTAAATATAAGAATGTGTGTTCAATATCCATCATAGAACAAACACTGCATAAAACATATAGTCAGTCCTATTCTTTATGATTTAAATTTTGTGAAGTAGGAAACCAGTAAGATTGGCCAGAAATCCAAACAAACTGTCATAAGAACATGATTTAGATTTCTGAGAAGGAAAAAGAGATAGAAGCAGGGGGTCAGCAGCCACAAATACAGTCCAGTGAATATGGAAAAACCTCCATTTAATATAAGTGAATAGATGGACTGGGAAAAGTAGAGAAAAGGGTTACAAATAAGTATGACTAAATACTGTTGATAAATGCTGATACTTAAACAGGAAGCTTCATGTGTGTAATCAAAGTCATTTCAAGAGTACGGAAACTCTTCCTCAACATTAAATCAGTCCAATCCTGTATCTTGTACAGCTTTTAATTCTTTGCCTTTTTTCATTATTCTTTCTACATCATTCCAGTTCCTCAACAATTCTCATGTGAACCAAAGTATTCTCTTTATGATCTCTGGCCTGCAATCACACCTAACTCCAAATCATCCCCTACCAATGTATCTTTATCATCTACAGAAGAAATGCTCTAAACAATTGTTTCACCTTGTATGTTCTCACTGTATATATGGTCAGTTTTATCATAGAAACCCAGCAAAGCATAGAAAACTATAAATATCACTGTCAAATCAAGTTTGCAATTTATCAGCTGAGTGACTTGGGAAAAAGAAACACTGAGCAGCAATATATACTAAAAAAATTGAATAATTTGACTGCCTATGAAAGGTTGTAATGACTTAAATATGTATGAATTCCCTAACATAGCACATTCTTATTAAACTCTTAACTCAAAGGTTTATTCCCTACAACCATAGCTCCATCTTTTCCATAAACTACATATGACAGTGTCTGTGATCTAGAATTTTTTCCCCCTGAAGTTAGTTTTATTTTTAAAACTATGTGTACTCAGATAAAATGACCTTACATCATTGTACATACTGGGGGGGGGGGTATAGTTTTAAACCTCTGTAAATATACACTATGCCCATTATCAATGCCCCAGTAATCCTCCACCATGTTCCATTAGATTCCTTTCTTTACTCTCTCCTGTCTTATTAATCATCCCTTCTGAAAAACTCTTAACTAATATTTGCATTACATAGACCAGTGGAATTCTAACATTGCTCCCAAACATCTACATACTCACTTGGCTCAAGCCTCCATTACAACCCTAAAGAGTTGTCATGTCTATAAAGCTGCCTCACCAACTAACAGTCTGGCTAATACTGTTACAATTTAGTCATTGCTAGTCCCTACCTCCCTCCCCCAATACGTCTGTTCCACTTCCTAGCTAAAAATGTAGGCCTTAACCTCAGGCCCTGGTATGTTGATCATGACCTACTTTATACAGACAAAATCTTCTAGCTGAGATAACAGATTGACATACTGCTAAGTGTCAAAAAAAAACTGGCTCTTCAGGGAGGAGAGTAGCTAGGAAGGAAACAGACTGTATTCTTACAGTTGCCATTTCCCTTACTGTAAATGTTCTCAACGTGGTTAAAAACTTAAAAATTGGACCTTACTGAACATGGATGGGTGATGATATACTTAATTAACTTTCACAAATTAGCTCTCTCCCTGGTTCCACTTAGGTTTGAAATAATAAGCATGTAAATCCCTATCCGAAACCACCACTCCAACCTGAACTGAAGTGATCCTCTGATGTTAATTCCAGGATTCACCTCAGCTTAGTATATGACTCAGGATTATTACATTTGTGACTTCCAGTTTTGGTATTAACTTCTTCTCAAGGCCTTTCCTCAGAACTCTACCAGTTTCCATGTTATTAAATACAGGTATTTAACACACATGGTGATCATCCCTTTACTGACTATGACATGGGAGGATGTAGAACATGCAGAAATTCTCATTCAGCAGAATTTTATATGTTCATGGTATGATCAAAATTGTAGAAATTTATTTTGGATAATTAACTGACCTTTGCAATAGAGTCAGCCCAAATAAAATTAATCTACTATTCTCATATTGGAGATGTTACTCAGAATCAGGATTTTTGATTCTTATTGTCTAGTCTGACAAGAATATATGTGTATTAGAATGATCTCTGTCAGCAAGTTATTAGAAAATACCTCTCCAGGATAATAGTTTCATTATGTTGCTTATGATTTATTTGTATTTTCAACAAACAATTGGAGTGCCCACTACGTCCCAAATGAAATCTTAAAATGGTTTCATACACATAGTTTAAATGCCTCAGAATTAATGTATGTGTATTTGTATGGGTTATATTGATGAGGCTGTAATACTAGTATTTTCTTGAAAGTACAAAATTAAAACCAATTACTATAAATGAGATGGAAAGTCGTAGAGTTCTGAGGAAAGGCCTTGAGAAGGAGTTAATACCAAAACTGGAAGTCACAAATGTAATAATCCTGAGTCATATACTAAGCTGAGATGAATCCTGGAATTAACATCAGAGGGTCACTTCAGTTCAGGTTGGAGTGGTGGTTTTGAAAACCAATTAATATAAATGAGTCTCAATATCCTCAACTATCATACATTATCACAAAATTGTTTTAAGCCCAAATGAGATGGTACATAAGTGCTCAGGTGATTATAAAGAACTATATTATAAAGAACTATATAAATCATTAAATCTTAAACTCATTACATAGCTTTCATATAGTAGGTGCTCAATTAATAGATGTGAAAGCTCTCAATAGAGAAAACTATAAAAAGACTAAAAAAGAGAATTTTGTTTTAAAATTCCTTTGAAAAAACTTGAGTGAGAAAACATGGATAGATTCTTTTACTTGATAATAAATTTCCCTCTGAGGAAATTATAGCTCCTGCAGAGAAAGAGGCACATGCTAGTGGAGGAGATAGACTTTATGGCAGGTAATTGCAGGTGGTCTGACAGTTCATGCTGATCTGATATCTTCTTGAAAGCTGGATTTACATAATGAAGGGACAGGAACCAGTGTTGCTTCTAACTCAATAGTGGCTTTTGCAATTCTATTTCAATTCAATTGTGGCACAAGACATATTTAATTATAATAGTGCTGAGATGACTAATGTCAGTAGCACTAGATTTATAACAAACTGCCTCATTACTTATTAGCAAGGAAGACAATGAATGTTACAAGTTTAGATTATGGATTTAATGAAGAACAATATATCTGAAAGTTTAAAATGTAACAAAAATAATAGCTTGCAAATGGAGTGCAATTCTCAACATATAATGAGAACTTCAAGTTAATTTTAAGATGGAAATTTGACAATGAAAAAAGACAATTTAAAACTTTTTGAGTCATATTTTAATGGAAAGAAAAACATTTATGGGTTCTCCATTTTACCAATTTCTATGATATAAAACTTTGGTTTATCTGCTTCAGCATGAATCTTTCAATCCCAGGCTCCTTCCATAGAAGATCTTGTCATATAAACTAAGAAGCCACAGAACATCTAAGTAGAACTTTCTTTTCTTCATGGCAGAACATCATCTTCCTTTATCTTCCTATATTCCTTTAGATGCTCTCTCTCTAAATCTAATTCCTTCATTAGTGTTCTGGGCCTCATCCCTGTTAATGTTTTCCCAAGTTCATTCCCAATACTTTTCTTTTGTATTTTTTATTTCTGCACAATATTCTTGCAATATTCAAACTCTCACCTGACCCCATATTGCCTTTCTATTTGTTCTGCCTGCTCTTATTTCTTCTGTGAATATACTCAAGCATCTCGCCCTTAAATGAACATTTATTTCTGTTACATCAATCATCCTATTTAAGAAGACTTCTATACTAAATGTGAACCTTCAGTCCTAAATTTTTATTTTTATTTCAGTCTCATATTGGCAGGATTTGTTAATGACTAAAATATCTGATTAAAACAGCCTGCATTACTGTTTCATTACTGTTCATTTCAACCCATGCTCTCATAATCATACATCTGGACACCCCCATATATTCACACTTTGATTTCAGTTTCTTCTTTAAAAAGAAACATTTTAATAAACTTCCATTAAGAATGGGGAGGGGGAAGGGAAAGACTGCAATGAAATAGGCATCAGAAAGGAGGTGAGAAAATGCATAGCATGTTAATACAGTAGTCACATGTCATTTCCCCAACCCAGAAAAAGACCAACTATCCAAGGTAATGAATCACATGAGGTATCACTAAAATCAAGCCTCTGCGAGTCTTAACTTTTGTAACATCTAAAAAGTCTAATCTAAATAAAGAATGTGATCCTAGACTAAAATTTTTTCAGATAAAATGCTGGAAGAGGGTAGGCAAAATCTTACATAATCACACTACTCTTTATTTTCTGAAGACAGGAACTTTGTGGTTAGAGTTAAAGGGCTTCATTTCACAGAGGGCAGGCAGGCTTCTGGAACCTTGATAAATAATGATATACTTGGGATTATATTTGAAACTGCTGCTCTTAAGGAAGGAAGACCCAAGTCTATCTTCATGTTTTACTAATTACAAGGCTTAGAATTTCTGGACAAAGCAAGGAAAAGAACTCTTCATTAGTTGACCTGTCCAGGTTAATTTCTTGTAAGCATGGTGACTCAAGCTGAGTCTGCACTAAATCTGAGGGAGGGACCTTGGTCAGCTCACTGAATCTCCTATTGACATATGGATCCCTCTATAAAGAAAGAAATCCTTTACTTTATAAAGTGGTCACTTCTTTTAGTTAAGTCTTTCTGTAAGAGAACGCTATCTCTCAGGGCAAATCCATTTTATTGCTGTCAATGGTAATTTCCTTGATTCCTACCACATTACTTGTTTAACATTAACTTAAACATATGGTTCTGTACCATGGACTGACTTTAACACAGTTTTAAATATTAGAATCTATACAGGACATTTAAAAAATAAATAGGTGCACTTGACTCCTAGAAATTCTGTTTCAGTTGGTCTAGGGAATATTGATAACGTTCTTAGAACTCTCTTGGTGGTGGTTATGAGTAGCAAGTTTTTCCTTCAACCATCTTAAGTGTTCATGCTTCTATGCCCCCAATTGTACTGCTACAAAGTTAGAGAGACAAAACATAGTCCCATCTCTCCCTATATTCCCTGAGTTCTTGAAAGTCTGAATAAATTCTACTTATAACATCACTTGTTATAAGTAGAATATTTTGAAAGCACAAAGGAGAAACAAATAACCCATGGTAAAAGACTAAGGTGAATGAGAGAGTTTCCTTTAAATGAGTAAAAATCTGATAGAAAGACAAAGCATCTCAGTCATCTAAATGCAAAGAGGAAAGGAAAAGCATGGAGTGAAGAAACACTTACTTTCTAGGGCTACAAAAATAATGGCTGCTAGAACAGAATTTGAGCCAGAGAAAGGCAAGGCAGGAAGATGAAGGAAGATATTGAGAACATGTGTTAACTCATATGTGCCATGAACTTGAACTCTAATTTTTATGTAACATAAAAATATTAAAGAGCTGAAAGTAAAGGACTTTCATCATAGAAGTTTGAGTAGGTATTACATGAAATACAGAGATGACACTATGCAAGAGTAGAAGGCTTTCACCAGTTCAAGGGAAAAGAACTATAATCTCAAGAAAGAGTTTATCAAAGAAAAAGAAAGAAGACTGAAAAGAAAATGAACTACCTGAAGATAAAAATGAGTGGAACTTAAAGATGAAGAGATATTTGGGAAGGGAAAAATTTGACTGACACTAAGAATTTATGGGGAACTTAGGTAAAATATATACCTAAAACTTTCAAAGATGATCAAATTAAAGAGTGAAAATACATCCTTATCCAATGTGAAGATTAATAGTAAAAAGAATAAATACCAAAATAAGTTAAAGAAGAGCACAGTGAATAACTAAAGACCTCCAAGAGTTTTGTCTTAAATCAGATAAATTTCCACTAGTGTTGTGCATGCTTGGGTGTGTGTGTGTTTGAGAAAGATCGAATGGGCGTAAGATAAATGCTTCAGGTGAAAGCATACACCTTAATTCTATACCATTAATTTTGCTTTCCCATCTTTGCCCAGTTTCAAATCATTAAGAAAACTAGGCCACCATGACAGTTGTATCTGTCTCACTACAGGATATTTTCATCCTGGTATAGCATTTTTGCACAAAATTCTATATATCTCAGGGTAAACATATCTTTTTTCAAAGACCAGCTCCCTTGTATATTAGTTTTTGTTGTTCGCATTACCACCATTATTCTGTTCATTCAAGATAGAAAATTTGGGGGTGGGTGGGGTGGGAAGTAAATCGGATAGTAACTCCTTTTGCAGACAAAATTACTTTCAAAGATTTTCCTTTACTAAAGGAAAAATATTCATTTTCACCTAATCTGAGACCTTATCTATCCATGCTTATATTGTCTAGATATTACATTCTCTAGACTTTTTTTCTTTTCCATGATTTTCTGAGCTTCCAAATGACAAAATAACTTCCCTAGGAATCTCCTTTTCCTCAAATTGTTCCCTAGTCAAAGACTTTCTTTGCTCCTAAAACAAGTTTCATTTTCCTTGCTAGGTTCATAAGGTTCATAAGGTCCCTTACAATCTACCCCATCCAATTTTACCTAACTTCTTTGTCTCAATATCTACCACAATATACCTTACATATTATCAAGAGAGTGACTTAATACCCCTGGAAAATATTATGTTAATACAGACACACGAATAAATTAGAGTCAAAGAAAGAAAACCTGCCAATTCTTCATAATTTGGGGTCCCTAGTGGATTTTTCAGTTTCTAAAACTTCAAAGAACCCATCCATAAACACTGAAGAGGAAAAAATATGTGAAGTTCCTCAAAATTCAATATATGTAATATGGGCCAAATATGTGGCATGGTACTTAAAAAGGAATTTTATACTTTTATGAAATAATATAGGACAAAGCATTCTTGGTTTTCCCAAACCACCTAAAAATATACATGAGAAATAGCAGTGTTGACTCATTGAGAAACTGCACGCTACTTAATTGTTTAAAATTTAAAAGTTCAAATTTAAAATCATTATTACTGTTCAAGAAGTCAGGTAAGCAGCATTTACATTTTAATGTAGATTAAAATTAACATTTTAATCTAGAAATATAATACATAATTTCATACAGTAGAGTAGCCTATAAATGTTTAATTTTATATTTTTATACACATAGTGTGTATAGTCCAACTAATGATTTAAAAATTTATATTTACTGAGGTTCACAATTTTAAGTTAAGAAAACCTGTTTGATCTCCTTGAATTATTATGAAAACATTGCAAAAGAGGCATTATCTCAGTTCTGAAGATAAGAAAACTTAGGTTAGGGTTAAAAGGAATAAACTGTGCTACCTTAAAGCTGTGGAAGTTGACAAGTTAAAACACAATTTCAGGTAAATTGACTCCAAGTTCAATACTAAGTCTTTTATCCCATACTTTCATATCCTACAACTACATTCCAACTCAAATTTTTAATGATATATATGAAGGCTGAATTACACTTTGCAGGAATGTTTATAAATGTATCTTTAGAATCCCAGTCGAAGTCATATCAATAAAGCAAAACTACCTTTTAAGAATCCTAGTGTAAGAAAGTCTTATACTATATTATGGTATTATGGAGCAAGTGAATTAAGAGACTATTTGTCCTCTTAAGTTTATATGGACCTATGCTGATCTTTACAAACATCTATTCTACCATCAACAATGTATACATTATAAAATACTTTATATTCATTACTTCTCAAACTATAATTTTATGAAAAACAGGTTTAATGCTAAGGAGGGAAAAATAATGGGAGTGAATGAGTTTTAGAGAATTAAAAATTATTACACAAGGGAATCTACTGAGCTTACAGTGTCTGAATATTTTTTGAGTAACTGTCTGGAATGATAAGATTCTTACTGAAGGTGGTACTTCTGGGAATTAAGTCACAGGTTCTGACAACTTCCGTTTTCAATGATGTAATTATGTGAAACCACTCTCATCAAAGAAAGTAGTAGTACAACTAGATCAAGTTAAATTGCACTGTTTTTCAAAGCAATGATATTTCAGGTAAACATGAGAGCAGGAATCTCCAACAGAAGACTCTAGCTAGTAGAAAAATACATGAGATAATACCAGCATATACACTTTTGTTTGCCATATTCAAGTGAACTAAAACTAAATCAGAAAAGGCATTTAAACATTTTTTGTAAGCAGCACTGATAACTAGATACCAAGACTTTGGTGACAATCTGAGTCCAATAAAATGTCATCAAAGAATATGCTCAGCCCTTAACATGGTATAAATGGCTCTTGGCAGACAAATACTCAATTATTTTTCTGGAATAAATGACCCTTCTTTTGGAGGATAAAGGTATAACATAGAGGGGAGGGCCATACCTAAAGAGAACAACAACCATACAATCACAACCAATATCATATGAAAATTACAAAATAAGAATTAAAAGAGTCCATCAACTGACTTGAAAAAGTAAATAAATGACACTTCCTAGTCCTCCTCAAGTTAGGTAGAGTCAAGTTGAGTACAAGACAGAAAAAATGTGAATGAAAGACATACCTAAACCCCTAAACCTTGTAACCAAAGGTATTGCCATTCCTGTTTAACTGGACCCAACCATGACCTGTGATAACCAAAGTTTTGCTATGATAAATCAGTGGCATCTGGAGTTGATGCTCTTCTAACACAAGCATCAAAATTCAACCCTGATGAAAATTGAGGGAGAGCCAATAAGGCACACCTAATATCAAAAAAAACAATATCAACCCTCTTGACAAAGAGAATGGAGGTATACTATTTCAGACTTCAAACTATACTACAAAGACATAATTAAAACAGAATGGTACTAGTACAAAAACAGACCAATGGATCAGAATCTAAGTGCCTAGAAATAAAATCACACATATATGGTCAACTAATCTTTGACAAAGGGGCAAAAACCATACACTGGAACAAGATAGCCTTTTCAGTAATGGTGCTGGGTAAACTGGATCAAGACATAAAAAATAAAATGGACCAGGGCATCACCCTCACACCTTGTACAAAAATCAACACAAAATGGATGAAAGAATAGAGTTGATAAACCATAAAATACATAGAGAAAAACGTGGACAAAACCCTCCATGAATTACACTTTAGAAATCCATTTCTGAAAACAACCACACCTGGCAAAAAAATGAAGACAAACATCTGAGACTACAATCAAACTAAAAATTTTCTGTACAGCAATAGCAATAAACAAAACAAAAAGAAACACAACTGACTAGGAGAAGTTTTGCCCTCTAGATAAGTGATAAGGGTCTGATAACAAAGACCCACAAAGAGTTCACACAATTTGACAAAAACAAAGCAAAAAGCACAGTCAGAAAAATGGGGAGAAGAACTAAAAAGGCAAAGAGGAAATACAGATGGCCAATAGGTATATGAAAGAATGTTCCACATTGCTAATAATCAGGGAAATGCACATTAAAACCACACTGAGATACCATCTTACAACAAAAAGAATGGCCCATATAAAAAACCTGCAACAAAAGTGTTGGTGATGATGTGGAGAAAAAGGAACTCTCCTGCACTGGTGGGAATGCAAACTGGTCCAGTCACTATGGAAAACTGTATGGAGGACCCTCAAACAAAGGTAGAATTACTATTCGACATAGCAATCCCACTGCTGGGTATCTACCCAACAAACATGAAAACACTAATTAAAACAACACCTGTATATGCATATTTATTGCACTTCTGTTTATAATTGTCAAGATATGGAAACAACCCAAATGCCCCAAAACCAATGAGTGGCTGAAAAAAAATGTGGTATCTGTATACTATAGAATATTATGCATCAATCAAAGAGGACAAACATATGTCATTTGCATCAACATGGATGGAGTTAGAAGGATTCTTATTAGCAGAAATAAGCCAGAAAGAAAAAGAAAAATATGGTATGGTATCACTTATATAAAGGGTATAGAAAAAAACAAACAAACAAATAAGAAAAATTAATAACAACTGAACTATAGAGGAGAGAGAGAGGAGGGGGAGGAAGAAAAGGGAGGTGGAAGGCACATTAAGATTAAGAGAGTTAATGGGTGTTAAGGAAATGGGAGTACCCTGGGGTACACAAGGATGTAATATATATATAATTATATAGTATATAGTATATAGTATATTATATATAGTGTATATATATTATATAGTACATAGTATATATATTATATAGTGTATATATTATATAGTGCACATATAATATATATTATATTATATAATATTATATATAATAACATTTAAAAAATTCATCAGTAGAGCTAGAATGAAGTGTACACCTAAAACTCGTTCATTTTATAATATGTGCAATATATTTCAATTGAGCTTGCAAATATTTTCAAATCCCAAATCAACCAGGAATTTCCTAAATAGCACCAGGAATAAGCCACTTATAATCCTCTGCCCCTTCCCTGAGAGATGGTTGTGTCTCTTCTTTTGTTAATAACCTTGACCTACAGTCTTTTTTTTGTAAATACTCTGTGTGCATAAGCTATTGCAATATCTTGGTTGTTCTACAATTCATGACTCCTTTAATAAAGCTAACTGAATTTCAAAAAAAAATCAATCTATGACTTTTCTATATAATTAGTATTTGCATTATTTATATTACTTCAAAGAATTTACAATGAAAGCAAAAAAAAAAAAAAAAAAACCAAGTTATTTTTAGTGCTATCCTATCATACCAAGAACAGAAAGCTGATCAAGTAGTGTCAAACTCTGCTTCCTTTCACCTTCATTTCTCATTTGGATGTTGCTTCACGCTGATCTATGTCTTATTTCTAGGTCATTCTATTTTTCTATACATCTTTTGCATCTCTTTACTCCATAGTGTCCTTGAATGTCCTTAGAATATGGAAACTGTGGCAGCAAAGGCAAACACTATCTACCAACCTGCACTCTTCACACATAGTATGCATTTCATTAGACAGAATATTACACTTAATGATTAGCTCTTCTACTCCAAGTAATGAAGAGTACTGCTGTGTATCTTTTGACTGCTCCCAAACTAGAACATGAAAGCTAAAGTTAAAAAAAAAAAAAAATGAACAAGCTCAAAATCTTTTTCCCAAACCACAGCAATAGGAGAAAATGTCTTTATGTAGTATTTGAAAGTAATGATTTGGTTTTACAAGAAATTCTAGGTAAGGACAAAACTATTTTCCTTTTATTTTTCCCAAGGAGTACTGATTATAATTACTCTTTTGGCAAGGATTTTAAACAATATAAATATTTCTTCTCTTTTCTTAAGTTTAATATTAGTCTGGTTACCAATTACATAGAATATAAAATAAAACAGCCACAGAATCATCTATTACTTTATAGGTTGGATGCTAAATCCCCTTTGTTCTAAAGTTCTGCATGTCAGGGATGGAGGATTTGAGGTGTGAGGCCTATTAAGAGGAAAAAAACAACTATGATGAAGAAAGACAAGAAGAATATATATGAGACATTTATAATAAATTATATTTACCACTTGTAGGTAGCCCACAACAAGTAACCCTTGACAAAAAATATAGACTTTCTATTCTTAAATTTTTTTCATATTATACACAGGAGCAATATAATTTTTCTTTTTGCCTTCCAGCTTTTCTATGGGGAACAATCAGTTTTCCGCAAGAGTAGTTTGACATTATTTTTTGAAAAATCTCTCCAGAGCATTACTAAAGCAGGTCACATATATCAAGAAGAAAACACCTGGAAATTGTGAGGTGTAGTAAGTCATTCATGATATTTTCATTGCATTTTTAATGGAACAGGAAACCATGACAGTGCAAAGTCTAGAGAAGTGGCTCAGCCATTAGAGGCTAAAATAGATTAAAGAATCCTTGAAATCCTCTTAAGTAATCAGTGTCACTGACCTGCTTTCTAACTTCATAGGACAAAAGTTAAACTTTCTCTGTCAACATGCACCTCATTAGAAGTTAAAATTCAACACCTGTTAGCTATAGAGAAATATTGGATAGATTATTGAAATGTAATATAGTCCCTAATGTTAAAATTTATGAAATAAGGATCGGAAGTTAAATCCAAATGCACCCATCCCTATTCTCCTTTAAATATTCTCTCTTTTCACTTCTTGTGACAGACTAAAAGAAGCAGACAAAAGAATAAACTGATGTGGAGATAGCAAGCAGGTTTCTATTTGCAGACAGCAAATCCAAAAAATGGATGTTAAGTGCCAGGAATACCAAAAGATTTTCAAGAACTTTTCTGAGGTAGAGGGCAATGATGAATAATTATTGACATCCTCTCAACCAGGGAATGTGCATGGTAGAAGGCAAGCAATGGCTAGTACTTGGAGTCCTTGGGTAATAGAACTTAAATGCAAAAAATGCTTTGCTGTTTTGCATAATATGGAGTGGTATATAATTCTGAGTGAAAGGGAACCAACACACTTTACCCAAAGTCTAAATATTACCTTAAAGGCAGAGCTGCTGTAGACAGATACCTTGCAGCTGGAACTGTCACAGCTCTTTGAACACAAAAGTTTCATTCTGATTAATCCTACCTCATCTCTGCACCCCTGTGACATCCTAAATAAATGTCCAATATTACATAATGCAGAGATATTTGCATATATAAACACACATTTTGTACATAAGCATATATACATGTATTTATGACTAACCTTGTAGAATACATTTACTTTTAATTTGGAATTTTTGTTACTATAAGTTTAGGCATATAATATGCAAGCCAGATATTTTGGAAATAATCTTGGAACAATGTAGGACATAAAACAGTACTTTCTAGGCAAACTGAATCTATGATAAACTTATATATAGATATTTATAATTTAAACTTTAAATCAATTGTTCCATATTGAAAAATTGCTGTTGAAAGTTTTAAAATACCTGCAAATATTTTAACTCAGATTATATATATATATATCTCTACATATTCATATGTACATACATAACATAAGATATACTCCTGTACAAGTTTATTTATATTTTTTAATTAAAAAAATTTTATCTTGTAATTATCATGCAATATTGGTCATGTTGCATGCTTATATTATACCCTTTATTCCCTCCCCACCCTACTCTCTCTTCCTCACTTACCTCCCTTACCTCCCTTACTACAACTTCTCTCTCTGCCAGCTGTTGGCCCAGATTTGGCCCGCTGGTCTTTTCCTTTTCTAGAATTATGTCCTTTTCTCCTGGGTGCCGATTTGCAGTCCTGGACAGCAGTAGACAAAGCTGTTCTGATCTCTAGGAGTAGCTGAAGCAGGTGTCAGGCTGAGCACATTGGGTATTTGTCAGGCAGATATGTGGTGCGCTTCTCCCGGATCTTTTCTGTCACTTGTTGCTGGTTCTGTGCCATATGGCTCTGATATCTGGGTTTGGGAATGCAACTCCAATTGATAGTGGTGAGGCATTTGCTGCTGGTGCAGTCTTCCCCAGGTGGTGGTCAAGCTCGTCACCTCACTCATTGCCAGTTCTGCCATGGGGCCACAGCCACTTGTGGTGGCTTTCTCCCCTCATTGATTGGTCAAGGAGGGAGCCTCCTTCACATTGCACGTTACTGTGGGCCTGGAGTTTGATCCCCCAGTGCCAGAGACAATACAGGCAGAAATCTGTGACAGGTCACCTCAATTGCTAGTTTCACCTTCTTGTCTCACTGGTTCCCAGCACAGTGCTTGCCCCATCCAGGTGGTGAGCATATCCAGGGCTGTTATACTTCCTTTCATCCACATTATATCTGTATATATAATGGGGAAACTGGATCTTTCAATCCCAGTGCAGGTCTATTTAGGTTGCAGTAAATCAGAGGGGGGATGCCCCTCCCCAGCCCGCCCAGCAGAGGAGCACAATTTCTACTCCCTGCCCACATGTAGGCAGAGGCCAGCTTCCCCAGCCTAAGATTCCTGGATCTGGAGTCCCTGAGACCCTGAGCTCAGTGACATAAGACTCGCCTTTGCCCCCCACCCTCATGAGCAGTGTAGGCCAAGTCAGAGATGAGCTGGAGCTCACTCCAAGGGCCTGTGCAGTTAAAAAGGACCTTAGCTCCCACCTCCAGCCTTACTAGGCTCAGAACAAGGCTTAGAAGTTGGACCCTACTAATCTCTCCCCATTCAGGACTCTTGAGGGCCCCATCCCCATCCCTGGACACTGAAAGGGTGGAGGCCAGGGTCTGAAGCCCCAAAGCCCTTAGGCTCCCAAATCCTGAGAGACTGGTGGTGCAGGATATGCCCTATCTTATATCCTGTACAAGTTTAAAATTAGTCTATTAAAAAGTAAATTTCTAAGGTCAAAGTTCAATAAAGCAGTGAAAAAAATTGAATAGAGAAGGCAAGTAATCACTATTCTCAACTAATCTACTTTATAGTATCTTGGAATACTTGCTTCTTTCTTGCTATTTTTAAGATCAACTAGAGATGTGTTGATTAATCAATACATGTTTCTCCTCTGCTTACAAAACTTTGATTTACTTTCTCATTGCACTTAGGAGAAAATATAACACTTATAAAGTGGTCTGTAAGTCTCTGTTTAACACCACACTTATCTCCAATAAGTCCCCACCACTGTGTCCCATGTACTGTGTTCTGCCACAATGACAGTAATATATAGCAAAAAAAGAAAAAAAAAAAGAAAAAAAAAAAAGAAAAAGAAAATCAAGTGTCAGGGGGGTTCATATTTACTCTTATGCCAACTGGAATATTCTTCTCTGGCCCTTTCTCATCCTTCAGGTCTTATCAGAGACTTGAATTTAGCTGTCAAATCTCCTAAAAGCTTATCTTGGTGACCTTTTCTAAGGAACTTTTCTTCTAAAGTTTTTTTAGCTTATATTCTATTCTTATCACAATTTAGCAGCATTTCACTTGTTATTTACAAGTCATTATCAGCATGGTACTGATACAAAAACAGACAAACAGACCAATGGATCAGAATTGAGTGCCCAGAAATAAAACCACACATATGTGGTCTACTTATCTTTGACAAAGGGGAAAAAACAGACAGGAACAAGGATAGCCTCTTCAGTAAATGGTGCTGGGAAAATTGGACAACAACATGCAAAAAAAAATAAAATAAAATAAGCCTAGATAACACCCTCATACCTTGTGCAAAAATCAAATCAAAATGGATAAAAGACTTGGAGGTGAGAGCTGAAACCTTAAAATACATAGAGGAAAACCTGGGCAAAACCCTCCATGAATTACACTTCGGAAATCCATTTCTGGTCACATCTATAGCAGGCAGAAAAATGAAGGAAAACAAAGAGCTGGGACTACATCAAACTAAAAAACCTCTGTGCTTCAAAAGAGAAAATAAACAAGATAAAAGGAAACCCAACTGACTGGGAGAAAAATTTTGCCCTCCATACAAGTGATAAGTGTCTGATAACAAGTATCCACAAAGAACTCACACAACTCAACACAAACAAAGCAAAAAGTCCAGTCAAAAAAAATGGGGAAAGTAGCTAAAGACATTTCACCAAAGAGGAAATAAGGATAGCAAATAGGCATATGAAAGATTGCCCCACATTACTAATAATCAGAGAAATGCAAATTAAAACCACACTGATATATCATCTTATACTAGAAAGAAAGGCCCATGTAAAAAAAGACAGGCAACAAGTGTTGGTGGCAGACATGGTGGTGCATGCCTGTAAGCGGCAGCCTAGGAAGCCATGGCAGGGACCAGGGATCACAGTTCAAGTCCTGTTTGGGGCAATGTAGCGAGACCTAGTTGCAAAAAAATAGCTGGGCGTGGTGGCACACACCTGTAATCTCAGCTACCTGGGAAGCTGTGGCTGGGGATTGCTTGAGTCCTTGAGTCCGTGGTGCTCTGGACACGTGAACCTGCGGTTCTACAGGCCAAAATAGCGAGACCTAGTCTCAAAAAAAAAAAAAAAAAAAAAAAAAAAAAAAAAAAAAAAAAAAAAAAAAAAAAAAAAAAAAAAAAAAAAAAAAAAAAAAAAAAAAAAAAAAAAAAAAAAAAAGAAAAAGAAAAAGAAAAACAACCAAACAAAAAAAAAAAACCAAGGGTTGGCATGGATGTGGAGTAAAAGGAACTCTCTTACACTGCTGGTGGGAATGCAAACTGCTCCAGCCACTATGCAAAACTGTGTGGAGGACCTTCAAGCAATTGAAAGTGGAATTACCATTCGACCCAGCAATCCCACTACTGGGAAACTGCCCAAAGGAAATGAAAACACTAATTCGAAAGGACACCTATAAGCACATGTTTATTGGGCTTTGTTTACGATTGCCAAGATATGGAAATAACCCAAATATTCCAAAACTGATGAATGGCTGAAAAAAAATGTGGTATATGTACATGATGGAATATGGTGCATCAATCAAAGAGGACAAACATATGTCATTTGTAGCAACATGGTTGGAGCTAGAAGGAATCATATTAGCAGAAATAAGCCAGAATGAAAAAGAGAACTATAGGATGGTCTCACTTATATTAAGGATATAGGAAACAAACAAACAAATAAGAAGAATTGGAAACCATCAACAGAATGGAACCATAGAGTGAGAGAAGTGGAGGAGGAAGAAAACAGGGGAGGAAGAGAGCACAAAATATTAAGATGGTTAATAGGTGTTACAGAAATGGGAGAACGCTGGGTACACAATGTTTTATATATATATATATGAAATAAAAAAATATGAGAGTAAAACAGACAAAAACTTAGTCATTAAGCATATGTGCTCGGCATTGTTAAGATCAACAAAGTTTTGCCAAATAGAGCAATAGAGGGCTCATTGTCATGATTCTAATTTAATTGAAATCTTAAGAATAGCAAAATGGTTGAGAGGAAATATGGGGATACAGATACAGGGGAATGTCCATCCTGGAGAAAAGAAAATGTGAGTGTAAAGACTTTAAAATGAAATGAAGTTAATGCATGCATCGTATGGCGAATCAAAGGAAAAAAATAGGAGATGAGGTTAGATAGGGAGTGGTACATAGAATCCTAAATTCCTGTGGAAAGTGTTTACATTTAAACTTTTTTTTTTTTTTTTGAGACTCGGTCTTGCTATTTTTGCCTGTGGAACCGCAGGCTCTCGTTGCCCGGGGTACCACAGACTCAGGCAATCCCCAGCCTCAGCTTCCCAGGTAGCTAGGATTACAGGCATGCGCCACCACACCCAGCTATTTTTTTGGAACTAGGTCTCACTATGGGCCCCAGGAGGGACTCGAACCGTAATTCATAGCCCCGGCTGCTTCATAGGCTGAAGCTTACAGGCATGAGCCACCATGCCTGGCCTACATTTAAACTTAATTATAATATAATGACTAGAGGGTTAGGAATAGCAAGGTGAAATAATGTGATTTATGTATTTAAAAGATCCTCTAGTCTGTTCTATTTAGACTAGATTACCAGGATTAGAAAAAAAGCAAAGAGACTGAGTTGTTTTATTAGAATCCAATTACTTGTATTTCCTAAATGAAAAAAAAAATCAAATCTGTGACATGTACTTGAAAACTGACTCAAAACATTAATAAATTGACAGCACAGGAAACAGTTTTATCTTGTTTACTATTGTATCCTCAGCATTTAGCAGAACACTTGGACAACAGTGCAGTAGAGCACTAAAAGTGAAGATACAAACTACAGAAATACTTGAATTTATATTCCTCAGACAAAAGTCATGACATTCCTCATGACAATATCACACTGTGCAGAGATATATAAAGCAACTTTCAAAGTATTTGTCCAAAAATATCCACAAAGAGAATTTAGAAGGTGACTGACAATTTTTCTCCATTTTATTAAAAAGCTGGATACTATATGAGAGAATACTATCCCTTCAGATGTTATAGAATAACCAATATTCAGATCATGATGAGATGTTGGCATATGTGTGTTCCATGAGGGCATGAAACATGCTGATATTTCCACTTCTTAAGACCAATATATCCTGTGCAGGGAATGAATACTTGATAGATGAATTAAAAAAAAAAAAAAAGGATGCTGTGCTCTGTTTAATCACTGAAAACACATTATTCTATATTGTATGCATTTCACAACAATTCTGTGAAACATACCTTAGTTAAAAATTTGAATTAATTCAGTTCTGAGGGGACATTCATTATATTAGAACAAGGAATAGTGTTGCTATACAAAAAAGGAAGATTGCTTCTAAGGCCAATTCACCCAATGATTTATTCATTGTGGTTAAAAGTTGCTTGTCAACGTGTCCCACATGAGCTGATTTAGTATTGAAGTAAATAAGGGAAAATGATTTGACCGTGCTCACTGAAAATTTCTTTTTTCAGCATGCTGGGCAGAGAAATGGGCAATAAGTACATGACTCCTTTTGTTATATCAGACATGCTAGCTGTCAAGGGGAAAGGTGTTCATATGATTTTATAAAATGTGAAATGAGATAAAAAGCACTTCTTCAAACTCACATCTATGATTTCAAGTGCTTACTCAAGTGGTATAGCTCAGTGATATATTCAGAATCTTAAGTAGTCTGAATCTATTTCTTTAAGGCTAAAGTATCACAAGGCTAAATATTTTGAGTAGAACAACAGGATTTTGAACACAACTAAACTATGTGACAAGTGACTCAACTACTCAATTTTATACGCCCACCCCCCTAATTGTTTCCCTTCACTTATCAAAGGAAAAAATCAGTCAAGCACTGCTTCAGGGCATATTTTAAAATATGCTATAATGTAGAAATACTTAGCACTATCAAAGTAGATTAGAAACATATTCACATATAACTCCACAGCTGAAAAATTCAATTGCTCAGCTTTTGAGGGTGATATGCTTGTTGATTTTCATTAAATGAATATTGGGGGAAAATCCCATAGGATGACTCTCTATATTTTCTAACTATTTTTCCTGTCTCAGTCTCAGAGCTATTTAACATAGCCTTCAAGTAATTGATACCTCCATATGTGTAATGGTGAATAGGGATTTTCCAAGTTAGTGGATTTAGTATAGGAATTGAAATCAATTTGATGTAAATCTGACCTAAAATTCAAGTTATTCATTAATGAGAGTGAAATACCTTATTTTGCAATATATTGCAAACAATTTGCATTCACTAACAAAACTAATTATTAAATTTTGTGGACACTGTCTTATTTTTTATATTGAAAATCATAATATGTATAATTTCAAACAACAGTGAAGTATTATGTCTTAGTAAAAGTTTGGGAATCTATAAATGGAAAAACTACAGATACTGGAACTAAGAATATCAAGTTCACTCGACTTCTATAATTTCCCACTGCAACTTTGGAAAGTCTTTTCCTGATGCTCTCTTTCTTCATCCATAATCAAACCAGTTATCTACTTTAATATCAATCATGAATATTAGAAATTACATACGGACACAACTTTCAGGAATAGATATTGCTAGATTCTTTATTTAATTTTTATTCCAAGGATAGTGGTGGTTCTACTCTTAAATAATACCCTTCCTCAGAGTTTTATTAGTCAATATGTATTAGATAAAAGTATGACTGAACATATTGTAGGGTTATACTAGAGTAACAAAGCATTTGTTCTTGCATTTACCAAACCATTAATTTTACCCAAAGGACAGTTTACCCTTTTATCCACTCCATATGAAAGTGGAATATTTTTTAAATATTAAAAAAGTCAGTCTGTCCACTATAGTATTGCTTACTTTTTGGAGGTATGTGTTCAGAGTCTATTACCTGTCAGTCTTATATTTCAGGCACAAGATAAGGTGAGGGCTAGGGAAGTCGGACAAAAGACAAAAATCTATAATTTTTAAGTGCCTTTTAGGCACCAAGAAGTCAAAAGGGCAAAGTCATGAAGACAACACACTTGTGAAACTTAGGAATGGAACCCAGGTGAAAAACCATTGGGCACTGGTAGGAGGAGGATTGTGACAACCAACAAGGAATCATCATAGCAGAGTGAGTGACCCAATCCAAGGAAGTAGAAACCATAGTGGAAGGAACTCTAGGATGGTATAGATGCTATAATAAATGTATCTGTGGACCACCTGCCTCTGAATAATTCTAAGTAAATCAGTGAAGTGAAAGCAGAGAACTGGAACATTCTAGTTAATTATGAACTGTAATGAAGAAAACCAGCAGGAGATTTTTTCTACAAGTGAGGCAGTGGGGGACATATCACACCTGCTGCAATGGAATCTGGCAGGTTGGCTTTCACTAAGATGAAAAAATAATTGTTGCTTTTCCAATCCCATCCCTTCATATCCCAAAATCTAATGTGACTTTAATGGCTACATGCTTCCACTTGGAGATTGATAAGTAGGTTTTATTTTTTAATTTTCTTATAGTAAATAAAATGGAAAGTTGTTTTATTTTTATCATAATGGTTAACGGTACAATTCTGCTGAAATACCAAAAAAAAAAAAAAGTTGGAAATTTCTGAAGCCACAATAGCCAACAGTTCTTTGTGCTTACCATTTAAAATGGATATGGATGAATATGTACATTGCTCACAAAAAATAGTGGAAACATGAAAGCACTGACAAGTGAGGTAGAGGACAGAAGACATTTATGTTATAGGTAATGTTAACTAGAATAACATACTATAATAAACTCAGGTAGATTGATAGGAACTAATATCTGTATCAGATGGTTGTATAGTTTAAAAAAAAAGAGGGTAAACATTGGACTATTTTGAAAAGTTCACTTCGACCCACTAGCATAGTTTTAACTCTTGTCATCTGATACTCTCAACTTTAATGTCAATATATTGTTTACATATTTGCTTACTCCTCTCTTATTTTAAATTCAAGAGTTCTGAGATCAGAAGTGATGACTGGTGCGTAGGTGTGGTCTCAGGTGCCTAACTGGAGCTACATAGACATTTTTATTCTTTCTGCAACTCCGTGGTAATATGGCAATACTGAGAGCAAAATCGGTCACTGCAGTTCTTTCCCAATGCAATATCATTCAATTGTCAACATTTAAGATGGTTAAATCCTCTGTACCATAAGGGATGTGTACTAGTAAAGATGAAATAAGTATGCACATGAAGAACCACTTAGGTTGAGATCAGGGTCGGTTTCAGAGCCTGCCTTACTGCCAAAGACTAAAATCTCTAGCTGTGTATGTCAGGTGACTAAGGGTAAGAAGCATTTTAAAGCATTCTACCACAGTACATCATCTCCCTTGTCACTTTGTGTTTTCCTACACCCTGAACCTCTGGTAGCCTCAATTTTTCAGCCAGACTTCTAGGGTTTATTTGGGTTTAGTAAGAGCAGTTCCTTTGTCTAGTTTTTCCTATATGCCACATATAAGTAAAACCATACAGCATATGTTTTTCTTCTTAGAACTTATTTCAGTTACGCAACCCCTTCAGTTTCAACCATGTTGCTGCAAATAACAAGCACTTTTATTTTGTTTTCTTTTGTTTTAATAGCTGAGTTGTATTCCATTGTGTATATATCATATATCTTTCTAAACTTCCCTTCCATCATGGGCACTTTGGTTGTTTCCCTAACTTGACTATTATAAATTGCTCTTCCCTGAATATAAGAGTGTATATATCTATGCACTTGTGAATCTCATACCAAAACAAGAAATCTCTTTGAGGGCCTTCTTCAGATTTTCACCTATATCTTCATTTGGTTTTCCTTTGAGCATCATTTGTACAGCATCTTTTCTGAACCAATCAATTCTCACATCCTTATTCACTGATCATCTCTGATCTTTTCCCTCATTTTATATCTGTGCATAAGGCCACCCATCCATCAAAAATTAGAATTGTGCCAAAGATACATGTTTGTCAAATACTAAACTGTGCCAAAGATAACTACCACACCACAACAACAACTATAGGCATGTTATTTAGTTAGTTGTGGAAGAAAAATGGCAGATTCAAAATAGGTAACGTTTTATCAGATCATTTTATAATCGCAATAAAAATGCTAGGGTCACATAAACTTCTGTATGTAGGAAGTCATTTTTGAATCAAAAAACTGTCACTTGGACTACAAATAGCTGTTTCAATGATTAATGATGATCATATAATGAATCCATGACTTGTCATGTGCTTTGACATTTGGAGTTGCTGAATAATTTATAGACAGTGTGTAACTTAAAAATAAATACGACAGTCCCTAACTGCATTGTAAAAGTAAATGAACAAGAAAGGGATTGATATCTCTAACTTTAATCATTTTAATTCATTGGCAGGGTAATATATTTTGCTTATGCAGCGCAATGATGGCATTTTAATGGAAATATTTAAATACAGATATACCAGAGGAATAATAAAATCCACTAAAATTTCAAAAAGATTAAGTACGAATGGAAACAGACTTGTGACTTAGAAATTTCAATCCTATGGGCTATACCCCCCCATCTTGAGATACCCCTTTGTTATGTAGTATTTTCTCATCAATTCCTATCCACAATAGATTTCAGTCATTATAGAATTTTTCAGTGATCATTAGTTTCTCTTAGTCTACAGCAGATGCTACCCTCTTTCATATTTCACCTCAATATTAAAAGTCTATAATAACATGATTTCAAACTTCTTAAATGGACAAGGAACTAGGAGTTACATTTTTCCAGTCACTACCGTTATTAGGCAACTTTTATAATTGTATTAATTTTATTGCATTGTGATAACAACCATATAAGATTTGTTAAAAATGAATGAGACCTAATGGGTACCTCCTGGAAAGAGAATTAATACATTGAAAGATGCATTAATCAATTATTCCCTATCAATATAGAATGGAATAAGGGTTCAAACTATGAACTTTGTTAATAAGAGAAACTGGATCTTGCTTTTACCAATTACAAGTCACACTTTTTTGGGTACCATTTCAACTGCGTGAACATCACTTCTCAAAGTGAGAAACCATTAGAATTTCCTCACATGGTGGCTGCAGAGCTTAAAAGACATCATCATGAAAATCTCATTTAAGCATTTAATAAATATTAATGATTCTGCTTATCATCTTTTCTAAGTTCTTGAACCATTTTCATTATATTGTGGCCAAATTATTTTATATTTCTCTCACCGTGTACAACTATGTTGAGATTAGAATAAATGTTCTTCCTATTTTGTCAACTGATATCAATGCTATTATACATCTCTTGATTTAAATGTCTGCTCTGAATTCTTAGGATTTATGTTAGAAATGGCTCAGAAGTATCAATATCTCTAGCTATCTTGATTGGGAACTTGAGTGCTTTTAAATCACATGGTTTACCTTATATAAGTTGTTAGCAATTCCGATATCATGCAAATGCCCTGATACTTATATAGCATCAATAACAATCATGACAACAGATTGCTGGAAAATGTGAATTTGGTTTAGTACATCCCTTTCAGAATAAAAGGATGAAATATCTCCCACCAGGGGAGAAGTGTCATAATTAGTGGTGAGTAGGGAATTAACCATATTCAGCAGTAAAGAAGAAATGCCTCAAATATGTCAGTAGAAATCCCATGGGAAAATAAGGAGGCACTAAGACATTTCTAGCTTAAAAGACATTTGAAGATCTGATGTAAACTTAAGCTCCAACCTCATACAGTAATAATAGTACGAGGTGCATCAATTTGGTTTGATAAAGGCAACTAGAAAATCTGTATGTACACTCCAGGTGTAGCGGTACCTATATTCTTTCCTTGTTCAAGAGTTGCCAGCTAAACAGAAGGTTTTAATTATGTTCAGAGCCTCTTAACATAAGATCTGAACTTTTCATTTTTAACAAAATAATCATACCAAGAACCAAAAATATCAAGTTGAATGAAAAGTAGATGCCTCTGCAAAGATGAGATGTTAGAATTATCTGACAAGTACTTTTTAGGAGCCATCATCTAAAAAGTGCTCTAAAGAACAATATGAAAAAAGCTCAAAATAAGTTTTTAAACAAGTCTTAGCAAAGAAATAACAAATGTAGAGAACAAAGTCGATATTATAGAAATGAAAAATATGATCACCAAAATGAACTCAGTTTATGTATGGTAGTACTGATAGACAGATGTGGGAAAAAGCAATACAAAACAGTAAAACTTACTCATGTGAACAAAATAAAGATTCAAAAAAGTGGGTCTTTTGACACATGTTGCAACAAAATAATTTTGTAATTGGAGTACCAAATAATGAGGAGAAAGACGTGAGGGTTGAAAACATAGTCAACAAAATAAAGTGAAAAATTCACAAATTTGGTTAAGAGACATAATGTAAATATTCTATATGTATACAAATTAAAATTATTATCAGATTAGACTAAAAACATAGCCCAAGAATATATAGTCTACATAAAACTCAGTTAAAATATAGCAACATCTATTAAGTCAGCAAGATATAATTGATATTAAGAACAATCTACACAGCAACAAAACACTTTTCAAGTGTCCACAAGAAAAATACAAAATAGACTATACCCTGGGTCATAAAATGAGTTTTGACACATTTAGAGGAATTTAATCATACAAAAATGTTTGCTAATTACAATGAAATTCAGCCAGAAATGAAAAAATGGAGTGAAATCTTCAAACACTTAAAACTACACATTTACAAATACTCTAACAATCTAAGAATAAACTTAAGGGAAAAAATATAGATTAAATGGAATGGAAATGATAACCCATAGCTAATACACTACTACTTTGATATTTATAGCATTGCATGTATGCATGACAAAAGAGGAAACATCTCAAAAACTATATTCCCACTTCAGGGATCTAGAAAAAGGAGAAAAATTAAAATAAAATCTCAAATTAATCTAAATAAAAAGCAAAAATCAAAGAAATTGAGAGAAATCAAAGCAAAACACTAAGTTTCTTAAATAGTCAAATTAGTAGATCTCTAGAAAGATTGACCAAAGAGAGAAATAAATTAGCAACATTGAGAATGAAACAATATCATTACAGATTCTGTAAACTTCAGAAACGCACCTGAGGAAAATACTAACCATACATACATTTGACAACTTATATATTAAACAGATCAATTCTTTTATGAACATAACTACTCCTAATCATTCATATGAAATAAATTTCAATAGTACTATAGCTGCTGAGGATATTTAACTGGAAATCTGAAATTCCTGCCCAACTTCCCCCCCAAACAGCAACAACAACATAGTCCCCCCCATTGGAATGAAATGCATTGCAAGATGGTCAAAGAACTACAATCAGTTCTACACAATCCCTTCTAGAAAATATAATACCCAGTTCACCTTGTGAAGTATACAGCATCCTATAAGTAAAACCAGAACAGTTCAAAGAAAACTAGAACTAGAAAACAATATATGCTTGCCTAAGTTAGTTGCAACATTATCTACAATAGCAATGTTATGGAAATACTTAAATGCCTAAAGACAGATCAATGGGTTAAGAAGAAGTTTTGTTATACTGTTATATACACACACACACACAATGACATATTACTCAGCTAGTTAAAAAAAAAGGGGGGGCCTACTCTTTGTGACAACATAGATGAAACTAGAAAAGATTATGCTAAGTGAAATAAGTCTAATTCGGGAGAAAGACAAACATCTGATTTTTTAATTAGTATGTGGGGTGTAGAGAAACAAGATAAGGAATAAAACTAAACCAAAACAAGTCCTAGAAATATGAGTGCAGAATTGAGGGTTCTAGAAGGAAAGAATGGGTAGACTGGGAAAGCAGGATCAGCAGCTTTCCCATAGTAGTAGACTGTAGCAGTAGACTATTGTAGTAGACTACAGTAGTAGACTATAGCAGCCTGGAGCTACAGTCCTAGACTGTTTTGACAGTGGGTGGGGTGACTCATCTTAGTAGGTTGGAATCCATTTTCCTAGATCATACAGCCTTGTAAACCAATGTTTATAATGTTGCAATACCAATTAACAAAAAATAATAAAATGAAATGGAAGGAAAGTCATACTAAAGACTCAGGGATTTGAAAATATTGCAACCAAAAATAAACAAAAGCTGTAACATTTACTCCTAATTACATAAATATAAAACATTGATTTAAGAACAACTATAATTTGAATGATATATGTATTGGATGGATAGACATGGAGAAATGATAGGAAACTAAATGTTCTAAATCTTAGCAGTAAGCCAATAAAGTGTTATATGCACACAGTTTTATGTGAAAACTCAAGAAAAAACAGTACATGTGTCTTAAAATAATATTATTAGATTTAAATGTTATGAAGACTATTTTCTATCATGTCTTAGTAAGTGTTATTCTGCTTTTTTTTTAAAAAATCTTAAAGACTTACAATCAGCAGACCTCCAGCCTGTTCTGTGGGCAGCATTACCTACCTTTATAACCACCCTTCCTTACTTCCTACTCTTCCCTGTACAAGTCACCAATTTTAGTGCAGTTCACCTATGCAAAATTTCTCTATCCTTGTCTATTTAGTTGAGTGCTGTCTTTTTTTTTTTTAAGGCAGTGAGAAATGTTTTCTGCCTTTGAAATGGATGTTTTCTCTCATTCACAACTGAGTGTGTTCAATATTTACAATGAATTGACAGGGCAAAATTAAAACTATCTGTTCTTTCCTAATTATCTTTCTGTTCTCTAATTTTCTATCTTTTCTACATTCCTTTTTCTTTGTTTGGATTATTCCTCAGGATCCATTAAATATCTATCAGGAATTATTAGTGTTACCTCTCTTAATCTGGTTAGCATAGCCTAATTTCAAACAGACTTTAAGAAATATACTTACATTTTCTCCTTTTTCTGTATTGTCATCACACATTTTATTGTGTTTACTATAAACTTCAAAATACATCGTTACTTTTAAGGTGAAGTAACTTATAAAAGTATTAAGGTGAAAGAAAATGGACTTACATTTGCCTAAGCTTTATCATCTGACCTCTACATTTATTTGTACAGATTTTATTTCCAACTAGTATTCTTGTATTCTTTCTATCAAAAGTGAACATAGCTCTTATGCTGTGAATCAAAATAGTTTCTGATCTTTAGTCTCTTCATTTTGAGTTTTGATCATTATAGAGAAAACTTATTTTAAAATATCATATTATAAAAATATGTTACACAAATCTAAAAATACTAAATGTTTCCTAACATACTAACTGGCAATTTAAAATAATTTCAATATTCTTGTTGTTATATAAATATACAGCGAAACTTACATTAACAAAAGGAAAAAAAAAATTCCCAAAGAGTTATGAGCTTGGTCTACCCTTAAAAATGTAATGTTGGGGGGATGGGAGCTAGGCAGTCTCCACTGGGTCTCAAGTTATGGGAATGGGGAGGAGAGAACTTTGGCTGGGGGACCCAACCTCACCACTTATTTTTGGGATAGAGGGGGCTGGGCAGTCTCTGCCAAGAAGCTGGCTTGGAGGGGGGATCTCCCTCTGCTTTACTTCCACCCTCAATCAGACTTGCACTAAGAAGGAGAAAAACCAGTCCAGCTGCAGACCTCCAGGAGAGAAAAGGAGTAATCAATGACACTGGGTACACTCATCACCTGAATAGGACCAAAAGAACACATGGTTGGAACTCCAAAAGACCACTGTGGTGACCTGTCATAACACTCCACCTACCAGGTCTCCGGGGTGGGAAACCAAGTTTCTGACCTAGAGATGTGCCCAAAATTAGTGAAACTTCCTCCCTCTCTAACAACAGGGGAGGGAAGCCACAGAGATATGGCTGAACTATAAACCCCAAGGAAAGGAACTGAACCAGCTACCTGCTGGAGTCTGTCCCACTGGGGAATGTATCCACTATCAGTGACTGGGAGTTGGGTTCCTGTTGCCAGGTGCCAGAACTAAATGGCACAGAAGCAGCACCCCAAGGGACAGACACCAAAAGGAAGACAGCCAACATAACTGTCACTTCCGCCATAGGAAGTGCCATACAAAGGAATCTGGAGAACCATGCCACACACTCACCTTTTGAAAGGTTCCTGACATGCAAGACCTGGCTGCCCACCTCACAAAAACACCTGAAGATCCAAGCAGCCTGGAATGCTGACTTTCCAGGAGCATCGGAAAAGAGAGACCGGTGAGTCAAACGTCAGTCAACGGCTTACAGCAAGAGAGGAGATGGAGTAACCAGAGTGAGCTATTGGGGAGAAGGATGGGAGAGGGTGCTATAGGGAAGAACATTAAGGGAACAACAACTATATAAATATGACCAATGTTGTATGAAAACTAAAAATTAAAATGTATAGAAAAATTGAAAAAATGTAATTTTTACAAACTGAATTATAGAACTACAACAAAAGACATACTAAGTCCCAGTTTATAAAAATTAAGTATTGGTTTTGACCAGAGAAGTATTTTGTGCTGACATGACTGGTAGGTAAAGTCGATTGCTTCATGAAGACCAACTCTATTACACCGTTTGGACAAACAGCTCAAGCTTTCAATAAAACATATCAAGACAATTAAACTTGTAATGATATCGCAACCCTGAAATTAAACTACAGCTGTTAAGATTGTATATGTTTAAACTGGCCGGGTGTGCTTGTTCCTCAAGAGAGTCCTTTTGAAAATTTTTCTTTGTAAATATTCTTCATATCAAAGTAAGATCAAATGGAGAACTTGGACACATACCACACAGTGATGTGTGATGTCCATTTGGCCCACATTCTAACAACCCCAGAACTTCAGGGAAAATTCCGAGTCAGCTTTTGATCACCACCTGCCAGGCACCCAGCCCAGCTGTGACAGGACTGCAGAGGCTGGATGGGAGCCACCAAAATACAAAAAATTATATGAAAAATGGGTGTTCAGAACTGTTTCATGAGACTGTAGATAAAACAAATAGAAAAAAGCTGGAATATGGGGGAAAAGATCAGGAATATATTGAAGTAATTGTGATGATTGCTGACTTGTGAATGGTGAAAAACTGTATGTATGGGTCACATTTACTTGAGGTGACTTAGGAAATAGTTCTTTCAACTAAGGCATAACTCACCTGATTTAGTCAGCACATAAAATAGAAACCTGATGTGATAATTTGGTTAACAGGGTCATTAGTAAAGTTAGCAGTCATTATTATAGGTGAAAGTAACTGGGGACATTTTCTGTGTTCCTCAAAAGAGTCTCAGCATTGCATCAAAGGAAGTGAAAATTGTTCTCCAAAGATAACCTTTACAGAACTCAATGATAAAGTATTCTGAATAATTCAAATAATTCCCTCTTCCTCTGGGCCACCTAAGCACTGCTGATCACATTATGCTTTGCAGTATGCTGTGGATACTTTGTTTAAGGTAGCATATTTCTTTAGAAATGGACTTATCCTTGTTCACCATCATCATCTCCAAAATTCCTGCCCTGCTATCAGAAATAGGGCTTTGCCGCATGTAATATGCTCTCCAAATAATGTACTGAATTGTATTGTTAAATATTGCTGTTGTATTGGCATCTAAAGTACCATTAATGACCTTTACAAAGGAGTATATGCCTATCATCCTAAGAGGAAAGTAATATTATTGACCAATTAACCATATTAACTGAGTCCATTAATAAAGGGTTTTACATAGAATCCCTGCAATCTTTAAAATTCTGATATATTCTTTTTTTCTGTTAAGCCTGAAAAGCGTTCAAGTTTAAGTGAATTGCACACACACAATTCATATCACTTCAACTCTCAGGATAATTTGTTCAATTTCTCTTCTCTATTCAATGACCTCATTATCCAAGAGCTAAAGCTGGAAGTTCACTTACTATCTCTTCAAAATGTTCCTAGTTTGTATGATATAATGCATAATTTAAATGCATGAAGGTATATTATCCTTGAAAGCTTCTGAAGTTGAATATACAAATACTGAAGCATCCTTAAACCATTTGCTTTTACTATATCAACACTCAAAGTGAAGTAGAAAAATCTTGCTAAGTGGCCAGCTATCTATATATTATAATGATATTTAAAAGTACTTTTCAAATGGGGAAAGATGTTCTTTATTTTATAAACTATTTCTCTAATACAAAGCCGGCTTTTAAGAAAAGATATATATTTTTTTGCAGAACACTTTTAGAAAAAGTCATCATAACTTCATTGCAGGTTCTGACTTTACAACTTTGAATAAATGATTGCAACTACAATGTGCAAGTTGTATTCATCTTGAGTGACCTTAATGCTTATAACAAAATCCACTTATCTAAATATGACATCTTTTAATGCTAAAACAACTTTACTTCTCCTATCACTGCCACTACCCCTTAGGGGCAGCTAATTAGCAGCTCAGAAGGAAGGGGTGATCCCTGGAATACAAAATACTTACTTCAAAGAAGTTATCAGTCCCCAGTAGACACTGTACTGGATAGTAATAAGCAAAATTATGCTTTCCATGTGATTTAAATGAACTTTATTTAATTTTTCCTTATAATGTTGTGATATATACACCTTTAACAGTGAATTAACAGGTCATTAAACAAATTGTAAGTGTATCTACATTTTCAATTACTTTGCTTTCAGAATATATCAATGGCAATCCAAAGATAACAAAGTCAAACTGATATTTCTGAAGAACATTTTGTGTAAGAGTTTGTACTCTATCTGGCATGATTTTTCCCCCTTTTTACTTTTTGCAGGCTCATCAAAATGGCCAGTGTCACCAAAGCAGCAAATTTGCCAGGTGCAGCTGTTCTACAGAGCAACACATACGAGTCTGGAATGCTAATATACTCTGAACATTCCGAGTAGAAGGACCTACCCCAAAGAAAACATTTTTTTTTCTTTCACTGATGATATTTATATGTTTAGGTCTTTTAGAAACCCAAACCTATCAACAGCAAAATGTCCATATTTTTAAAAAAGAAAACTGCAAACTTTTAGATGTTCTAGGATATAACTATCAATCATCACTTTCTAATGTTGTGTCTAACACTATTCTAATCCAGTGTTGAAGTTTAAGGTGTGTTTGGTAAGCTGATATGAGGGACAGATCTTACAAAAGACTGACATTTGAGAAGACTTCTGGGAAAGGTTGCCAGTCAAATATATTGCTCATAGTAAGACATACATGTATTATTTTACATGCTTGTTTTGGTTATTGGTGCTTAATCTAGGTAGTACAAAACTCTAGAAAAAAGTTTGCTAGTTATGTTCACAGATGTGATGCTAGAACAGCTGTTGGAACCAGTATCAATGTCCATAGAGATATGATTGGTAGTGCAAAGTTGTCTGTGATGACACTCCTCATCCCTCCACCTAAAGTTCTTAGAAGATGAATCTACTATTCTGCCACTCTAACTTAACTTGCTCTCTAATCATCCTGTCTTATCTACCCCTCTCCCCTTCCAGTAACTATAAGTACTGTGTTACCAAAGTCTTTTCACAAAATATTTATGAGGGGTAAATAAGCAAGTCATAAAATAGAAGAATTTCTTGCAATATTATCACCAAACTTAAAAAACAAAATTATCCACACAAATGACTATCTCAGAAATATAAAAGCATAAGATTCAAGATCAGGAATATCCCTTTCACTTAAACTGGTTCCTCGAACTTTGACCTCCAGTCTGAGTATTTCAGAAAGTGTTGGAATATGTTGATGTACAAATGGATTTTTCAAAATCCCTCTAGTGGGAATTCAGGAAGGAAGTTTCTTCATCAAACTCCCACACACTCCAATGAAACATGGCATCCAGAGATCTCTGCCACCAGCAACCCTGCTAACCAGCCCAAGGCAGCACAAAGAGAGGATATACTTCCACAGCCAGGGCAACACAACTCCCCAGCTACTACTACAACTACTACTGTATCAGCAAAACAGGCAATATCAATGGTGAGCAACTGAGAACTCAAATTTTTTAAAATTTTCAAGTGGCAAAATTTCCTTCAAGAATAGCATGGAACTCATGTAAGATAAACGGAAACTGGTTTTGCATTTCCCAGAACATTTTTACATATATATATATATATATATATTTTAAATAATATGAGCAGTCTCCACTTCTCCAATTTGACCAATGAGTTCCAAGCAAAGTATCCTCCCACAGTAAACATGCCCTGCAGCATGAACATGATGGAACTGCTTGGTTTTCTCATTAAACCAGGACTCAGAAGGCTTCAGTGTCTCCCTAGAATCATAACTGAATTTTCTGGCTCATATCTCCCCTTTTCTGGCACTGCTGCCAACACTCCCCCTCTCCGCCACTTTCCTGCCACTAACATAAGCTCCAGAGATTTGTCTGTTTTGAAAGAAGGACAACATTCACAGACATTCAGCTTTGGTGATTGGGGTATGGGAAACTAATGGAGAACAGCTGCATTCCAAAGTTATTTCTTTATGGTAAGCTAATAAAGGATAGATTGTTCACAGGGTGAAATGAAGTGTGAAAACACATCTGAATCTTTGAAACACTGCCGCAGATGAGAGCAAAACAACTATGCCAATAAGATTTGGAGACATATTGCAATCTAGGCCACTGTAGTCCACCCTATAAAAGCAGAACAAAATTACAGAAGATAATAACATTCATTTAACATTTAATAAACTCTTATTGTGCACCACGCTCTGCTCTAAACTTTAGATATTAAACATGAATAGAGTAAAATCCCTCTCCTTCAGGAGGGCACATCTTGTCATTGGTGACAGACAATGACAGTGGTATGATAAGTGTTCTAATTATATGAGGTTGCAGAAAAGGAAGAGGAAGCCTCCAAATCTGTTCATCTTTGCACAAAATATTACCATCTAAAAAAGCTTCCAAAATAAAAATTAAAACAAAAAAATCGAATGTTGGTTGATTGTTACTGTGGGTTAGGCACTGTGCTGAACACTTAAGGTTCATCTCACTCAATGTTAACAAACACCTGATGTGTGTGTGTCTATTATTAGCTCCCTTTTATAATGGGAATGGTGTTTTAAAACACCAGATGTTTAAGAGTTGTTGGTATTTCTTTAATCCAGTGGATCTTTTCCTTTTGATCACAGCCTAGCTTAAGAATTTTTATATTTTAATATAATTCCTCCATTATATACTGTATTCCTGGAAAGCCATGATCTGTATCTAATTACAAATTAATGCAATGCACATTATAGGCCCTCAACAAATGTTTTAGATTTGATGGAATCATGCTAAAATGGTACAAACAGTACTGCTAATGATTTTTGCATAATATTTTATCTGAGATACTGAAGAAAGAACTGGAATAGATTCACTGTGACATGGGAATGATGCATTGAAGAAGATCAAAACAAAGGATTGTCTAACAAAACATTTGTTTTATCAGCATTCACATTGTACTCTGTTCTTTCTATGATTAAGTCTTGTTCAGATAAGTTCTTATATCTGTATGGTACTTTCCAAATAAAAATTCATTTTGGGTAACTTATCTGTGCATATGAACACACCTTTAGTCCAGATTTCTCTCGGGTATTAAAAGCTCTTTATGAAATGTTCTCTTCTATATTTTTAGGTCCCTATCCTTTTGCTCATCCTGGTATCCTCGGATAAACAGGATAAGAAGCATTACTGAGTTTCAGACACTGAAACCTCTCCATACAGATGGTGCCTGCTCCTGGCAGAGGTCAAACACGTCTTTAACTTTCCCATCTCTACAACAAAAAAGTGGACCATTAAGGGACAGGGTTGATATCATGATGCTGTTTCATGGCCTGCTCTCCCTGGGCATGGGTGAGAGCAATGACAGGAAAGCCAATAGGTGGTTGCTACATCCCTCAATCTTAAGACCAGTTAAGAGTCACAAAAAAAGAAAACTGACATTTCAAAGGAAAAAAAAAAGAATTGGTATAAACAGCCTTGAAAACTTTCAATGCTGTTCAGATTTTAACTATAAGGCCAAGATTTTTAGAACCAAGATATTTTCCTCCTTCTTATAAATTCTACCCTCCAGCGGGCAGCTGAAGACCATGGGGAATGGCCAGCATAATCTCGCAGAAGAATTTCAGGGTTGAAAGCATCAGAGTTTCCAGCCAAGAAATGGAGAAATGTTCTGAAAAAGTAAATCTCTGAGGGAAAGTAGGCAACTTGTCCTTGAATGTCCTAGAAATTATTCCTTCTGGTGTTGAGCATAACTTCTTAATTTTTGTAGAAGGGGCTCGATAAGACTGCTCAATTATCTATTTATTCTAGTCATGCAGATATCTAATAAATTTCTTAACTTCCTAAAGTGTGTGGCTTACATTTCTCTATTTCCTAGAATCCCTTACTAGATTCTATGAACCCTTACTAGATTCTAGTGTCCAAGTTTTATTCTGTCAAATTAATAATGGTCATAATAATAATAGTAATAACAACTGTAACAGGTAGTAACAGTAGTGGAGCTCCCAGTTATATGTTACTTCCCTAATATTAGTCATGTGGTAGAGCTTCCCATTTAATCTTTGCTTTTTGTCAAAGTTAATTTAACTTCTATTTTTTAGATTAAAAACTACAAAATAGGGGAAAAGGGAAAATCAGAAAGCAAGAAAGTAGTAGAACCAAAATTTGTTTTCTGATTTTGCTATCTTCTGTGAGTGTTCTCACTGGTGGAATTTGTCAGGAATTTTCAGGTCAGGTTTCTGACTGTAAATGAGAAAGTAACATATAAAACATAAAATAGAGTTGACTGAAAAGATCTTCAGGTATTTCCTTGAACGTTCTGATATTTGTTATTATCTACAAATCACTTCAATAACAAAGATATCCTATGCATTTGTTCATCTATTTAACAAAAATATATTAACTATGGGAGAAATATGGAAGGGGTAAAATGGAAACATTTCTGCTATCATGGGACTTAAAGGAAAAATGAAAATGAACAATGTAAGAGAAAGTATATTACAGAGTGATAAGCATTCAAAAGGTAATATGAGAGGTTCTCATTGTAGATGGTGACATAGGAGGATACTCTTCTCATCGTTTTCCACAGACACTTTGAACCTACAACTACATATGGAACTATTCCTGGGAGAAAAGCAAAGACTAGTTGAGTGACTCCTATTCATTCCACATAAAAATGGCATTGAAATGGAACTGAGACTGAATTCTATAAGTCCCATCACCTGCCACAGCATCACACATTAGGGAGGCAAGAGCCTGAAATGCACTCTGAACCCTTATCTGGTACCCCATACACTTCTGGTTGTGTTCTCATTGGGCTTGCATTCATATGCCAAAAAGGCCCACAAGGTGGTAGCTAACCAAGAAATGGCTCTTAAAGAACATGCATGACTGGCCCAGCAGAGGGAATCTAGCTGAAAAGCACCCAGTTTCATTATTTAAAGAAAAAAAAAAGCTTTATTTGCTTATCTAACAACAATCTGGAAGCAGGCATCTCATATCTCATATAAAACACATTAAGGGGATGGATGAAATATTCTCCAAATTGGGGGTGTCAGTGGGTGTTGTCTTCATCTGCCTGGCTTCATTTCAACATCATCTCCTGGAAGGAACTTCTATATTCACTTAATACCCCAAATTCTTAGCTCCTCCCCAGGGAAAGTTATACTTTTTCTGCCTCTGGTAGCTCACAACACTTACACTGGCAGAGAATTTTAACAAATAGAGAAAGAGTTCATTGCTGTTTATAAGCTCCAGGGAATAGCAGAGAAAACAGACTGAGTCACCTTACCTCAAGTTATTAGAAAAGCAAAAAATAAAGTCCAAGTTACTAGAAGAAAGGAAATATGGATTAAAGTAGAAATAGATAACAGAAAAGCTCAATGAAACTAAGAGCTGTTTCTTTGAAACAACACTTTAGAGATTCATCAATAAAAAGAATACTCAAAACAGAAAATGAATAATACATAATAGGTGGAAAAGCAATATGGCACAAAAAAATCTGGGAGAAAGTAAAAAGTACAGTTCAGTTGCTTTATTATATGATTTTATCTCATTGCTGATTTTACATCTTTTATCTTTGAATTTTTGTAGTGAAATATATGACTACAATGGTTATACCATCTCTGTATTCCCACCTATTATGCAGTGGTTTCCAGAATTTAATTTCTAAATTTAAAATATCAAGCAAGAAAACCTGAAGATATAATCAATGATATATTAAATATTTTATATTATATATAATTCACACATATATTATGTGTGTGTGTGTATATATATATATATATATATGTATACACACATATCCTATAAGCTTAAGTTGTGAGATCCAAAAGAACTTGTCAATTTTAATAATCAAAGCTTAGATCCACTGGCTTGCAGAAATAGAGGGCTTGGGATGAGACACGGAAAGATGGCTGTTAAACGACTTCATGATCCTAGAGCACCAGCACCCTTGATAAAGGGTGAGCTAGGAAGACCTGTTAACTAGCAGAAATAAGAAACTATTCTTTCTCAGTCCTGGATTAGGTTGGTCAAAGAGATCACCCTTGATAAATTACCCAAGTTTGCCTTAACTACTTACATGTTTTTATTTGAATTTATATTATCCTACATAGCTCAAATTACAGGGACACTAGGGAGAAATTAAAGAAAAAGCTGACTTAAATCATGTTGCCTAGCAAGAGATCCTGAATATGAGGCTGTCTGGTAAGTAGGTCAATGAATTAAAAAAAAAAAAAAAAAAAAGACCTTTAAGCTCACAACCTGAGACTGAGACCTAGTTTAGCCTGCTCCTATATGTCTATGATCTGGAGTATAAATTCATGCATTTGATTTTGCTCTGCCTCAAAAATATGTGAGGTGAGTTATTCTACTTTTGTACCAGTCAACAAGAGGCCACCATTCACAGAGCTCAGAACATAAATCCGCATCCTGCAAAATAAGCAAACATGAAATAGCTCCAGTAATTCACAGAATGCTATAAGAAGAAGCACACATATACAAGCTACAAGTGACAAAGCACATAGAAGTTAGGAGATGTATGCACTCAACCCATGAAAGGGATCCTGGGAAACCTAGGCAGAGTACCACTAGTTTCTAGTAGCCAAGGCATTCTAAAGATTTTTTCCCTCAAACCAGTTCTCATGTGAATTAAAAATGAAAATTGAAGATGAGCTCAAATTGAAGACACAAGTAAACAATTCACTATGCACATATGTATTTAGCTGGAAATATTTAGCTGCAAATATTTAGCTGGAAATATCAAATTGAGGATAACAGTAATATAAAGCACTTGTAAGAGAAAAAATAGCACTAGTATGTCTATAAATGAAAATTAACATTTACATTTAGAAACACTCTATGGGTTAAAGTCAAACTAGACAAACCTAGAGAGAAACAGTAGCTCATAATCAAAGATGAGGAATTTACTAAAATATAACACATAGTGATCAGAAAGGGAACCAGAGTTTTGTTAGATAGATGACAAAGCTAGCATATAGTCTGAAGGAGGCTGTGGAGAGAATGGTAGACAGTAACTGAGAATTAATCAGCACTAATTAAAGACTTATCTTTGTATTCAGTGTAAACCCTTTCAAAACCCAAAAAACAAAACTATTTCATAAGAAAACAACAGAACACAGACAAGAAAATCTTATCTTAAAAAGAGGACCAAAACTACACTTAGAACAAATTTTCCAGATATAAATAATGGAAGCAGCTTGTGCAAGTTCATCAGTGTATATTGTATTGTCATACATACATGCATGCGCACACACACAGAACCTAGTTTTTCATGAGGTAAAGGTATCTATAATTTAATTACCTAGACTATGAGTAATTTATATATCAAGAAAACTGTATTGCTGAATATAAAATTTTGAACCACAAAATCAACACTAAAATCAGATGATTTGTAATATGGCTTTACAAGAGATATTTGGTTCAAAAAAAAAAAAAAAAGAAACATGATCAAAGAGGGGAACTTTCTATCATTTGAAAAATAATAATTAATTATACAAAATTCTGCCCACATTTTCTAAGGAGAAGTCTACCCAGATTTAAAGCATTAACCTCAAAGAAATTTCAAACGATTGAACATTTAATTGATTTTTAGGAACAAAGAACACATAGGTTAATTATACCTTTATTATAAAATGGTTTCCTTTTAAAGTTAAAATTCCAAACTTCTATGAAAAGTTTCATATTTAATTGTTAGCAATAGATATTATATGAAGTTATTTTGTTAGAACAGAATTTTTGAGTTATAATCAAACAGCAACTAAGCATGAGTCTAACAAAGAAAAAATAATGTTGTAGTTGTGTGCATAAAAGGGAAAATACATAGCATATACATATATAATGTACACATTAAATAATCTTCACATGAGCATAAATAAATGTTGTTTTATAAATCTGTTATTTACTTCAACCAAAGCTTTGGGATAATTAAATTAAGTAGTAATTATTTGGAGTAAGTTATTAACTTTCTCTGCATCCAGTAACATTTCACTTTCCTTTACCCAAATAGTAAAACTGTATATCAAGTAGATAGAACAATTTTCAATCTGACAAAAAATGTAATAAACTTTTTATAAGTATATTGTGAAGAACAACATTACATATATTCTACTGCTTCTTCATCCTCAACATGTTCAGGTTGAAAGGGAACCAACTGAAGACATTAATATTAAAAACACCCAGATTCCATTTCTCTGCATCCCCTTTTCCTATGAACGAAATCTCTTAAACCCATTTTGTGGCTTGCAACTGCTTTAAACTTGATGATTTGTTTATACATTTCAATTCATTCAAATTCAGCTATTAGGGAAGGACTGAAACTTGAAACAATTCACTAATAGACTTATAATAAAATCTGGTCATGTTCCTGGGGTAAATGGTGCTTAATTGTTCTCTTATGAAAAACTGCTAGTCTGTATCTGTTGTTCCTGTGTCTGTTGCTGGGGTGTTGGAAGTTGGATCTGTGGCAAATAGAGCAAATAAAAATTCAGGAATCATCCCAATAAAGTAGAAAGTTTTCTTTGATTTCAACCCAAACATAGGAAAAGGTAAAGTAAAAAACAAAAGTATCTCAAATGCATTGGAATAATATGACTTTCTTTTTCATTTGCATATTCTATTTTTTTTAATTTTTTTATTGATTGAACACACACATATATATGACTTTCTAAGGATTATCAAGGCAGAAATAAATCTTCAAAGTATACAGATCATTATATATGTATTTCTACAAATATCAGTGAAGAAAAAACTGGTAAAGGTTATTATGCTAATATCTGGTTGTATACCAACAGCAAGTCTATTCTTACTGTAATTTAGGACTGCAACTTTCTTATTTACATTAGTCAGTTCTCTAAATTACTTAAGTCGACCACCCATACTATTATTTTTAAACTATTTAATAGAATCTATTGATTTTTCCCCAAAGATTCTTTCTAAGAATAGATATGAATTAGAAATCAGGATTATCTTTGATCTGATGCAACGTCCCTGCTTTCTTTAATCTTGTTCTGTGTGTAGTAAACAGGCAGACCAGACTTCACAGAATTATTAGGGAAAAATCAACACATTAGAGTGAGATCACAGTTTAGAATTTATAGACATGTTTAGGTTACTGTGGTTTAAAACAAATTTTACCACCTAGAAATAATGTTGTTTAGAAAAGATGATTACTTGGAAAATGAAGTTCAATGTAAGTGACAAAGGAAGAAATTTTAACACAGAAAATGTAAAAGCACTAGGTTTATTGTTAGTGGTTATTATTACAAGTAAAAAGTCATTCAAAATGATGTCTTGCTATCATTGAACACCGAGAGAATCTGATAAATGGTTTCCTTTAATTTGAAAAAGTTATATTATAGTTCAGGAACAAGGGTTTGCCTGTTAGAATTAAAGTAACCAAACAGTTTTTAGTAAAATTTATAGAAAGGTAGTTTGTGTAAGTACAGTGTTTATTTAATTTTCAATCACTGCATTATTAGTTACTATTGAATGAATAAAATCGGCAGACCAAGTATTTATGGAACTTATATTTCTAGAGTGTTTATAATCTATAAAGACAGTTTTTCTTTACCTCCTACTTGCTCATATAATTATCAGTTTCTATCTAATTTTCCTATAAAGTTGAGTTCAGGTGACTTGAGAATGGAGGTAAAATTTACATTGAAAGAAAAGTCTGCAAAAGAAGTCAAAATATTTAGAATGATCAAATAAATATCCTAAAAATGAAATACAACAATAATCTCTGCAAAGAAATATAGCAGATCAACAAATTACATTACTTAAAGACTGCTGACAGAAACAGCAAATGAGCTGAGTAATAGCAGAGTTCACACTCTGGAAGAGAAGACATCACAAATCAAAGTGAAAATAAACATGGTGAAAATCTAAATGCCAATATATATTGACATGTATGACAATAAAGAGGGATGAACATGACTCAATCTGATATTTCAGGATGAATTATCAGTCACAGAGATATAATTCATTATTATTAGCCTTATTCCAAAATTAAATATTTCAGCAAATCCAAGATTCTCATGGAAAAGAATGTAAAAAACAAAGTTCTAATATGAAATTTAGGCGTTTCTAATTATTGAATTCTTCTCATGAGTCAACCATGGATATCTGCAAACGTAAATTTATTTAATCTGCTCAAAAACTCATGACTTTTTTTTTGCAAGGAGATTGAAAAAAATCTGGGGAATGGGAGCAATGATGCTACAATTCACTGACAGAGACCAGTTTGGGGGGAAAGATCATTGCAATTGAATGAACCTAATTTAGAACAATTGAATCACTGATGTAAATGAAAAGTGATGCTTCCCAGCTGCTATATCTACATCTGCATATTACATCATCTACAAGTATAATCTTGTTAAATACTGACTTTTGACACAGATACTGATGATTCATTAGCAGATCTATCCCATTTTTATGAGGACTATATCTGATGCTTTCAGACAGAAAATTTCAACTATAAAATGTAAATGATAGATTCAACATGAATTATCTTGAGAAAGCAAAATTTAAGATACACGTATTAATTTACAATGCACTTTTGGACCTCATTAGTGCAAAGAACTTAATTACAATATTACTAACAAAAGAAGTTATTGACTTATAGCATGTCTAAATAAATAGTAAAAGTATGAATGCAATCTCCCATAAACTCTTTAGAGAAATATTCCCAGTCATATTCCACATATGCCTAAGCTATATTTCTTGTATTTCCTGAGAAACCTGATTCTTTTCTTAACTCAGCCATCAGTCACTGTTCTTTGTTTTATTCAAGGCTCTCAGTATGCTCGTTTTGAAAGGAAGATGTTAAATTCTTACACCTAGAGTTGACTGAGGAAGAGGGATGATTACCATTTTAAAACACAAACACACATCGAAGTAAAAACACTGTTTTCTGTGTATTCATGCCTCCACTACTAGAAAGATTGTGACAGAACCTCAAAATGGAGGTGCAGCTATTAAACCTCATTTATTTCATTGTAGCTATTAGTAATACTATTGTTTTTTTCAAGTGTGGAATCAGATTCTTGACAGGAATTAATATAAACTGGGAACTTCTAGAACCAACATTTACAGCATGCACTACAAGAACATTACTCCATATAGAGGCACATATACATGCACACACATAACTATGTCGCTATCCTGATGTAAATATTATGGGGAAGAAATATAGGGCACATACCCTCAATATGTGATGCAAAGGAATCTTAATCATTCTAGCTAAATTTCTATGAATCCCCCACATTTATATTCACACTCTCATATGTATAAACATGCACTTTTCTGTGGATAAGTACCCAAAACATGGAGCAGAATTAACAAGAGTTTTAAGGTTTCAAAATGTTTGATAATTTTAGACTTTTTAGATCATATGGTATTTTAGTGAAAGCAAAAAATAAACTAAAAAGTTAAAAATAATAATAAAATAAGAGCCAGAAGTGAAATCTTATTTTCATAGCATGTAGTTTATTTTCTAAACACTGACTCAAATTCTATTGATGTTTCATTCTTTGGAGACATTATAATATGCACAGACAAGAAAAATCTAGACTCAAAACTGTAGGTACCTTAATTGAAGGCAGTGTAGAGCCACCAATGTCAAATGTCTTTGCCTCTTGCAAACCTAGTATTTAAACAAAAGTCACTCATTTCTGGATCCCTTGTTTCACTTATGACAGCAATGTCCTCATAAACTCAATAACTTTTATTTATTTATAAGACATTAATTTTTCAGGCAATCAATTGGGCTATATTAGCAATTTTTAAGACAGTCTAATTCTAAAACAGTCACATCTTATACAATGTTCAAATATATGTAAAAGTCTATGTATGGATATCATGGAAAGTAAAAATGAAGAACATAACTTGAAAAGCAGTCAGGGAGGGGAGGGTGGCGGGTGAATCCTAGGGATTACAAAGATGTGAGATTTATATATAAATTATTTAATTAAAAATTTAAGACAAGAAAAAAACAATATCAAACCACACAAAGTTCTGGTATTCTGTTTGAAAACTTGATGACAATCACAAAATATAATTGTGCTTCAACAACAGAAAAAGAACAAGTTTTTAAGAAGGAAAATCTTATTAAATGTATTAAAAATCAAAATGTTTGCCAATAGGAAAATAAGGAAAAATTTTAATTTTTTCCAACTTTAAAAAATCATGGTTTTATGACTATTTTTTCCTATGCAAGGTCACAAAATTTTATTTTTTACCTTTTCCCTTATATTTGATTTATTTCCCTTATATTTAATTTATTTTACCATGAAATAGGCAGAGATCAAATCCCTGGCAACATTAATTTAATGAGCAAATTTTAGGGGCACAATGGTGAACTTAAAGGAAAATAAAGTAAGAGCTCAAAAAAAGCAGGCTTACAAATTGTTTATAGTAATAAAAAATAGAAAAAGGTGAATATTAAAATGAGGGTGAAAATCTTTATGGGTTAAATTTAAGGTAAGTCACTCAATATAAAACTTCAATTTCAAGTAACATAGATGGCATAAAACTAAAGCAGTCATATACAAAAACATTTCCCCTTTGGAAAAAAATCAATGTAATGTTCGGTGAAATGGACAAATGGTGCTCTAGAAAAAGTACCCACCTATCTAGAAATGATGGGTACACTGAGGCAGACAAACAAGTATGTGACAACAAACAGAAAGCCCAAGACATTTTACAATTTAGTTTGATCTCTGGAGCTTTCCAAAATTATGTGCCTTATTCCATGATATATAGGAGAAAGTAAAAAAAAAAAAAAAAAAAAAAAGAAGAAGAAGAAGAAGAAGAAAGAAAGGAGGAAGAACAGTTTAGAACTCCAGTAAAACTTAAAAGTAGGAAAAGGTATTAGGTAGATCTCAGTCATCTTGATTGCAGAGTTTGAGGTGGGAGCAGAAAGCATAAAGTAGCAGTTTGTTCTCAGAATTTTCTGAGAGTTTAACAAGTAAAATTTATCTATCTTATTTTTGAGAAAGGGAAGAGTGCTCTCTATATTACAAAAATGAAAAATAGGAAAATATTCTAGAACATACATAAAGAAAACAGAAGATGGTCGAAGAATGCTTTTTGTGTGTGGCTCGATGTTAACTTTTCTGCAGCACAAAATTGATTTTACAGCAAAACAACATAGTAATCTATGCCCAACTCTCTCTTATAATCAGTGTAAAATTCAGAAAATTCATATAACAATAACAACAAAAAAACCCATATACCTATAGGGATAAAGGTGAAATTTATTTCACTTCACTGAGAGAATATTAGTGTGCACAATATATAAAGAGCTTCTACTCCAAAGTGTCCACTTGAGAATTCAAAAGACACACACACACACGCACACACACATGCACACACACAGGTATACATGTATCCGTATGCAAATTGCACCACTAATATAGTCAAATTATGGAAACAATCTAAGTGTCCAAGAACACAGGGATAGATCAAAAAATTATTTATGTTGGGAGTTACTACTTAGCTACAAGATGGGATGCACTTTTATCATGTATAACATGAAACTGGAGAGGACAAACTTAACTGAAAAACAGGAGGAGAAAGACAAATACAGATGGTTTTAATCTTATGTACAATACAAAGAAACAAAAGGTCAGATAAAACCAAGCCAAAAACAAATTCTTGAAATCTGACTACAAAACCAAGGCTACCAAACTAGGAGGAAGAAGGCAGGCATTAAAGAAAATTGGGAGCTAAATGGACTAAGATGGAGAACAATAGTTACCTTGGTGGTGTGTGTGGTGTGGTAACATACAGCAGAAGAGATGTTAACCTAAATCTTGGAATCCTATTTTATAAACCAAGATTATCAAAATAAATAAAAATGCTAGTAAAGAGTAAGAAAACTTGTGTTAGTAAAGAATGGTAAAGAAAGGTTAGTAAAGGATATGAATAGATTGCAAACAAAAATACATATTTATTTTTCAGTTAGTGATTGCTGAGTATAAATTGACTGTTTTAAGAATTAACTGTCAATTTTGTAATATGAGCTATATTTCCTTAAAAACTGTTGAAAAATTACTTGCAAAAGCACAGAAAATAAAAACTGTCTATATGGCCCTCAATGAAATACCATAATTATGACATATTCATATGTCAGAAACTTATGCAATGATTAGAAACTGAATGAATTGTTATGAAATTATAAGATATATTTTCAGGTAACAATCACTTTATCTTAAAAATAGTAACAAGGTATAATAATAAAAAAATCCATAACCAAACACAGACAGATAGGAAAAGTCTTGAAATATGCATGGAAAGACCAAGTGCTCCTTGTGTTGATTACTTCATAGAGACCTTCACTTTCATTTCATGTTCACATTTCTTAATGATTTACAATGACTGGGTTCATATATTACTGGAAAACTGATAAAAAGTTTAAAATTAGCATAATTTTGAAATGACGGGAAAAATTTCAAAGGACATTTGGAGAAATTTTCTAAGGAAAATTCAAGAGACATCAAAGGTGTGAGTTAATGAGCAGACACGAGATCTTCTTGGACAGAGACTCTCCAGATTACAAAGCTATCCATCTACTTTCAAATTGATCTATATAAATCTAATAAAATTTGAATGAAGATCCCAGTAGGAAATTTTTTGGAGCTTGAGAATTTTAAAGTTCTTCCAAAGATAAATATATCTGTGACAGGATAAACAAAGGATTTGCAAAACAGAATGGAAAAATTAAAGGCAATCACTTAGACTGTACTATGAAGATGATATTTCTAAGTATTTTTATAGTAATATAGCTGAAAATCAGACTGCATATTTGAGATATTCCTTTCCTCTTTCAGTGAGACTAATATATGAGTAATTTAAAAGTAAATGTTAATATAGACTTGAGAGTAAAATACATGGAAAGATTTGTATCATATTCGATTCTGAACTAGGAAAAGATAAATGAAAGAAAATGTTGCTGAATAAAAAGAAAATGTTGCTGAATAAAAATTTTACAATTTTCTTAAATTGTAAAAAAAAAATATATATATAACTCATTTATATCAACTCTAAAGGACACTAACAATTTTTTAAATTAGCTATTATATTCTAAAATGGGGGTGCTATAAACTCTTGTACATGAGTCAGAGGAATACACTACCAGTCTTTCTTTTGATAAAAACTATACTCATTATGAACTTCACAGTTAGAGGTATTAAGTTCTTGTTGTGTTCTGCCTACATTGTTTTATCCTTTTTACTAAAAATTTAGATTTTTTTTTTTATCTGATTTCATCAATGAGTCTCTTTGGTGCCTCCAAACTACAATAGGAAACTCAACCAAGGCCTGGGTCTCTGCCACAGGGGACAGAGCAAGGACATTGGAGTGTAAGAGCTGGACGTATAAAAAGGAGACTAGGGGAGGAGACTGGAGAAATGGTATCCCTGAGGGGCCAAGTCTAAAAATCTAATAAGGACAAATCAATATCATGCTTGGACATGCAACTATATACTATACACATTGTATAACATACCTCATGTAAGAAGTAATAGAATAGTAAATGCAAAGACTGGAATAGTTTTTAACTGTGGAAGAAGCAATAAAATGGGATGAAGGAAACTGCTTCATTAGAGTGATTGGAATTATGGAACATTTCCATTACTGAATTTTGTACTCCATTCCTCTATGTTCATTCTATTAGTAATAAAATAACGCATACATGAACGGACAACAACGAGGGTACATAATGATTAATCTAGTTCTTTGCAATTGAGGGGAAAAAAAGACTTATATGAGGGATATAGGGAAAACAAACAAATGGACAAGAATATTTTAAAACTGTTAACAGAACTGAAGCATAGAGCAAGAGAGGGGGAGGAAGGAAAAAAATCAGGGGAGAGATGGGCACAGAGATTAAGCTGGTTCACAGGTATTAAGGTGGTGGTAGAACACTGGGGTAGACAATAATGTAATATATATATGTACAGTCAATTAAAATGAAATTATAAAAAGCAAAGTAAGAACTGGGTATATTATAAACATATTATTAAAAATTATAAAATATCAAAATACATTTTAAAGATTTAACTAATTTGGAAATTAAAATGCCATATACATCTTGGATAAAAAAAAGGAAATTGTATCTTGTTGACAAGATGCAGAGTTGACATGAATGCAAATTTGTAGCTGTTGCTAGTTCATTGCTTTTGTGTTTCTAAGAATTTACTGAAAGAAATACTTAAGAAATTTACCAGAAGTACATTATATATTCTAGAATATATTTAAAGGTTTTTAATGCTTAACAGAAATATCTAAATATTTAACAATCCTGGATTTATTGATTAAATTTTTACATATATATTTTCCAAAATAACTAATTTTATGACTTTTGTGTATACGATTTCAGAATTGTTATACATATGAATGAATATAGCGGTCTTAAATTAGCTCTGTATAATTATCTCAAGTAGTGAAATTAGGTGTCATGTGCTTTTTAAATTTTACTTATCTATATAATTGTCTTCTCTAATCATGCTAAGACTTCATTCAGAGATAAAATTGCTTTTAATATAATGTCTACCTTTAAAAATTAAATCATGGATGAAAATCAACTAGCAAATAACTAACAATAGCAGAGCTTTCTCCATTGATTAAGAAAGTTTCACATGATAAATCTAAGGTGGAAACAAAAGACATGACTTGGAAATTATTTATGTATGGAGCCTCTTTTCTTTTCAACAAGGAGAAATGAAGCAAATGATTTCCCCTAAGTGTTGTTAGAGCTGAGAACATAAAATCAAGTGTTCAGTAGCCTGAAACATTTCTGTGTCTATGGAGTATGAAATGGCAGATCAGTGACCTAGCAGTGTGGAATCTTGAAAATGTTATTGACTACTTCATATTGGTAAAATCCTGCCAGGATCTAAAAAAGGCTTTTGTTGTTTTGTGAGTTTTGGATGGAGTCCCGCATTTATTTTGCTATACTTCCCTCTCCTATATAGTAGATTTGGTAAAAATCATTCTTCTGTGACACTTAGTGACTATAACATTTACAATAATCACTAACTTACTCAATGAATGATTAAATCAATCTTTCAAAGCAGTCAAAAACTAAGAAATACAATCTCTGATCAGACTCAATTAGTAGCCACCCCATCTGCCCCTAAAATATTAAGTATTCTTTAATGGTCAACTTTTATGCATTCAATAATTAAAGCAACTTTCCACATAATTTTATACTAAGAAATCGTACTAAATTAAAACTGCCAGCTTCCAAGATGACCCCATTGCTCCCTTTCTTCTGGTGTTTATATACTGGTGGAGTCACTTTGTGGAAAGTTGGTTTCTGTGAGCACATGAATATTGTAGAAGTGATTTTATGCTGCTTCTTGTAAAAGGACAGAGACACTGTACTTATTTTTGTTGCTATCTCTTTCTCTCAAGCTCTGTCTCTTTCTTGAATTAAAGAATTGAATTCTTTAATTGAGCTTGTCATGCCATGAGAAACTTTGGAATAATCCATGTGGAGATGAATTAAACGTGCAACTAACTATTTCATGGGTCTTTTTAGAAATACATCGGAAGTCTAAATTATGAGATGTCTAATAACTTGTCCAATAGTCTACAACCTCATAATTGGTGATGAGCTAGATGGTTCTGACTAAACCACCAATCTTCAGGAACTAATGGAAGCATGTTTGTTGTATTTTGCTAATAAGTATGGGGGTAATTTGCTATAAAACATATATATATACATACATATATATACATACATACATACATACATATATATATATATCCCTTTGTAAGTCTGCAATCAGTACAAAGGAAAAAATAGTATGGAGAGGATTATAATATGATATTTGGGAGAGAATTTAATATTGTGTATACACAACTTGATTTTCAATGCACACCAGAAACATACATGATGTTTTGATGTCATGTCATGTCATAAAGCAAATTGTTTTGAACTAATTTCTCAGCAACAAAATTTTAATAGTTTTACATTATTAGAAAATATTTGAAAAGAACAATATTGGTAGGATTATACAAAAAAAATCATTTTTTTAACATGCTTTATCTTTCCACAACTTTTTGAGGGAAATTTCTAAAGATAGAAGATATCATCTGGGATAAATTGATTCTTAGCTTTAAAATCTAACATCAACTATTTATATAAAACTTATCTCTTCAACAAGTAGAATGTTCTAAAACAATAAACAGTGAGTTTTTTTTTAAAAAATTAAGTAGGTACTTTGGCAAAATTTTAAACTACTAAATTGTCTTTAAGACTGAAATTTACTTAATCTATTTCCTGTCTCAACTTGATATTTTTTTAATCCAGTAAATTGAGCTTTATTAAAAGCACTAGGTCTAGATCTTTCTTCAAAATAGACATGACAGAAGTTAGAGGATTTGAGTCACTAAAATGAATATGAATGATTTGAGGTTAAAATAATCTTCCATCAAAAAAAAAAAAAAAAAAAAAAAAGCAGCCTAAACTTACATTGCATTTGTATCTACTGGTTCTCATAAATGAAGTCAGAATCTGTAATTTAAAACACCATTTTAAATGAAAAATTTCAAAATGAATAAGTCAAATGCATCATGTGTTAAAGATAATGTATCACAAACAAATGATGTTTGTCCCGGGAGCACATGTTTGTCCCAAGAGCAAATGACTCATTCAATGATTTTGAAAAGTCAATTTAAATTCACCATAATAAAGACATATAATCTTTTAAGTAATATACAGAAAAATAATTTTGAATACTTAATATTCATCTGCAATAAGAAATTTCAAGCAAAGGATAGAAACAAATTCCTAAACTTGATAAAAAATAAACTTAACAAAAATGCAGTTTTTGTTAGCATTATATTCAATGATGATTTTTAAAAGTTTATTCCTTAAATATTCAAACAAAAATAAAAGTACTTCTCTTATCACTTCTTTTCAACATTGGATGGGAAGTAATTGCCAGTTCAGTGGTGGTGGTGGTGGTAGGGAAAACATGAAACAAAGTAACCATATGTGTCAATGACATGATTTTTAATCCAGAAAATGTATATAGGAAATCTCAAAGAAACTATCATGAAACAGTGATGATGATTTTATCAAGACTGTAGAATATGTCAACATATTAAAATCCTATATACCTATAATGAAGAATTATAAAATGACATTTAAAAATGAAAGACCATAAACAGCACCAAAAAGAAAAAAAATATTTAGTTATAACCCCTTCTAACTATGTTTAGGATTTCTAGGTTTTAAATTATAAAATATTAATAAAAAAATCTGTTAATGGATACAGTATTTATAGATTGAAGATTCAAATTTAGATGTCAATTAGTACTCAAACTAACACTACCTGCAAATTCAGGATAGTGTCAATCAAAAATACAAGAATTGTTGACAACCATAGCTGGTAAAATTTATATGGAAAAACAACTTTTATACCAAATTTAGAGAATTTACATTATCAAATTTCAAGATTTACCACAAAATTAAGTTAATCCAGACAACTTGGTGTTTAAATAAAAGAAAAATATAATAATGAAACAATAGGATTCAATAAAGAATCATAGATAGGCAAATTATAAATATATGCAACTTACTGGTAAAGATGCAAGAGCAATTCAATATAATAGTCCTTTTAGCAAATAGTTAAATGACAAGTAGATGTTCATATGCATACATTTACATGAATAGCTTTAAAAATATTTAAATGTTGAAATGTCAAAGGCTGTTAAGTATGTGAAACTGGAATTTTCATCCATTGTAAGCAAATAATATAAACAACTTTAAGAAACATACTGTAGTTTGCTATAAAATTAAACTTTCTCTGACATTGTAGTCTAATAAACTATCTCCTAGGTATTAAATATAAATGAAACTTCTGTTCATATAAAAATGTAGTCATGTATATTTTGAGAGTTTATATTGCCATTCTCTATAAATCCAAACCTGGGAATAAGAAGATCAGTATTTTCAGAGAAAGAGCTTGGGGAAGGATTAGTAGCAATGAGCAGCACAAGAGAGTTTTGGAAATGACAGAACAGTTTTGAATCACTCCTTTCATGATAATCTCACAAGTCTGTATTCATCAGGATCCATTGAACTTAACACCACAAACTGAATTTTACTGTTAGGTAATTCAATGGTATTCACAAGTGTGGGGTATGGCAGTAGTGGTGGGGGGGAGTCTGAAATGGAATTCAAACTATAACAATGAGAAATAGGCTTTAGAATTTATGCTCACAATATATTAACACTTATATTCAGTTTTTCCACAAATATTCCACATACGTTAATTTTTTTATTTTGTAATTATCATGCAATATTGGTCATGTTTACATGGTTGTATTGTACCCCTTATTCCCCACTCTTCCCATATTTTAACTTTCTTTAATATAATATTTTTATTTTGTATATATACGTATATATAATATTATTGTGTACTCCAGGGTTAACCCATTTCCTTAACATCTGTTAACCATCTTACACTTTTGTGTCCTCTGCCTCCTCCATTTTCTTCCCCCTCTTCCTCTCTCACTCTAGCGTTCAGTTCTGTTGATTGTTTCTTATTTTTATTATTTGTTTGTTTTTCCCTATATCCTTCATATAAGTGAGACCATCCTGCATTTCTCTTTTTCTTTCTGGCTTATTTCTGCTAATATGAATCCTTCTAGTCCCATCCATGTTGCTGCAAATGACATATGTTTGTTCTCCTTGATTGATGCATAGTATTCCATAATGTACATATACCACATCTTTTTCAGTCATTCTTCAGTTTGGGGGCATTGGGTTGTTTCCATTATCTTGGCAATTGTAAACAGAGCTGCAATAAACATGCACATACAAGTGTCCTTTTGAATTAGTGTTTTCAGGTCCTCTGGGTAGATTCCCAGTAGTGAGATTGCTGGATTGCTGGCTGAAGTAATTCCACTTTCAATTGTTTGAGAGTCCTCCACACCATCTTCCATAGTGGCTGGAACAGTTTATACTCCCACCAGCAGTGTATGAGAGTTCCTTTTTCTCCACATTCATGCCAACACTTGTTGTTGCCTGTTTGTTTGTTTTTAATATTGGCCATTCTTACTGGTATAAGATGGTATCTCAATATGGTATTAATTTGCATTTCACTGATTATAGTGATGTCGAGCATTCTTTCATATGCCTATTGGCCATCTGTATTCACCTCTTTGGTGAAGTGTCTTTTTAGTTTTTCTCCCCATTTTTTAAAGAGATAGAACAAAAATTACTGAAATTCATATGGAACAACAAAAGACCTTGAATAGCTAAAACCCTCTCAACAATCAGAAGAAAGAATGAAAGAATTACAGCCCCAGACTTCAAACTATACTACAAAGCCATAATAATTAAAACAGCATGGTACCGGTACAAAAACATACAAACAATAATGAATTAGAATCGAGTACCCAGAAATAAAAATACACACATATGATCAACTAACCTTTGACAAAGGGGCAAAAAACATACACTGAAACAACGACAGATTCTTCAGTAAATGGTGCTGGGAAAACTGGATCATGACTTGCAAAAAAAGAAACCAAGATAACACCTTGTACAAAAATCAACTCAAAATGGATAAAGGATTTGGATATGAGACCAGAAACCATAAAATACATAGAGGAAAACCTGGGCAAAACCTTCCATGAATTTCACTTCAGAAATCCATTTCTGGAAATAACCACAGCGGCAGAGAAATGAAGGAAAACAAATAGCTGGACTACATCAAAATTTCTGTACAGCCAAAGAGACAATAAACAAAACAAAAAGAAACCCAAACAACTGGGAGAAAATTTTTGCCCTCCAGAAAAGTGATAAATGTCTGATAACAAAGATCCACAAAGAACTCATAGAACTCAACAAAAACAAAGCAAAAATCCTATTCCACTTACTTCTATACATATTTTCCTACCAGTTAATCACTTGAGAATTTAGAGTATACCTCAGATGGAGTTAAACTATCATTAGTTACATAAGTGATATGACTATCTCCAAAAGTCTCTTTCTCTTCAAGGCATGAATATCCTACATGCAAGACACTGACAATTTGGAAATCATTTATCAAGTTTGTAATTCTTCATATAAACTACATATATAACGTTTAGTGATTCATATAAATCTGTTGAACATTCTTCTCTGACTAATTTTTAGAGAAAAATCTGAAATCTGGAAGAAATATGAACAGCTTAGATCTTTAGATATATCTGGGTTTCTCTAAGCATTAAAGACAGTTGATTAATATCTTACTACTTCACTTCACACCACAGTCATAGCTATCTATACCAGTAAGACATTAATGGGGTGGAGGTGAATGAGTGTGAAAAAGAGGTTGCAAATTCAGGAAACACTAGAGAATTTCCATGGGCCATGAAGCAGAAATATAATGATCTTCCCTCATATACAGCGCACAAATTTATAAAATGAAATTGGCACAGTAACACAATCAGTAGTTCAAAGTACTTCAAAGTACATCACCACAAAGCTTTAATGTAGTGACAACATTACTACGCCTTGTGATGGCTCAAAAAGTCTGTTTTGAAAGGGAAATTAGATTATGTATTTTCTTTGGCAAGTCAAACATTTGATGAATCTATTATACTCTAAAAGCTAGGCATGCCACAGCATTAGCACTGATTTTTAATAGCACAGAGAGGTCCCAGAAAACTGCTTATATAAGACTTTATTATAAATTGCTTAATTTTTAAATTCCTATCACTGCATAGAATTTTAGATTTTCCATTTTAAGTACCAATATTAAAGAAAAAGATATTTAACTTTTAAAAATAGACAACAATATGGATAGTTTACTTTTAAAGAACAAACATGTGAGGAGGTGTATGTGTGTACGTGCAATATCAGGAGCAGGAAATACAGTTAGGATTTACAAACTGTAAATCATAGCCATGTAAACGGATAGAAAAAATGTTCCAGTCTTCTATAAAATCACACATGGATATACATAACACAAATACAAGTATCTAGAAGCATGTTTTTTTTTTTTTCCTTTATCATTTTATGTGTCAATTTTACGGGATCACAGAACGCCCAGATATTTGGTTCAACTTTTCTGAGTTTATTAATGAGAGGACTTCTGGGAAAGTAACATCTTATAATCACTACACTGAGTAAAAGAGATAGCCTGCTCCAGTGTAGATGAGCCCTACACAGTTAGCCAAGGGCCTGACAACAAAAAGGCAGGAGGAATAATATTCTCTCTGCTTGACATCTTGATCTACTTCACTCAGACCAAGACTAACCTTCAGTGTTCCTGGTTCTTAGACCTTCAACATAAGGCTTTCCTGACTTTCTCGGGTTTCCAGTGTGGTAGTCAGTAATGGGAGTGGGAAGCCAGCTGATAGTGGGAAGTCTTAAAATTAATAATCATAATTCAATTCTTATGGTAACTTTCTCTTATTAATTCTGCTTCTCTGGGAAATTTTAAATTGAAAACTTTCTATACCTTAACAATTTATAAAATAAGACATTCATAATGTGAACATCAAAGAATATACTGAAGAAAGTTAAACTCTAGAAACATGACTAAGTGCTCTTCACACCACAGGCCCAACAATGTAAACCTGGATTTAAGTTTACAAGTTTTTGCTTCATTTTAATAGGTTTGTTTCTCTGTGTTTAGTATCTGCTAATGTTTAAAGTTCAATAAAATGTGATCATTCCAATCTTAGTTCTTGCTATTTAAATAACTAGGACAAACTTTGTTAATCTTTTTGACTTGTTATTTTATAAAGATAATGGGTTAGTCTAAAAAAAAAGGATAAAATGGCTTGTTCCAAGTTAAGAAGTATGGCTATTTTCTTGTAACACTGAACCCATAGGTGATATATGAAGAAAATATACTTCTGGAGATTAAAAAAATTCAGAATTAAATTTTGAAATGCAGTTCATTCACATCAACATTATATCTATTTTCCAAGAATTCAGGTAGCAAAAAGGGCAATAGATGTTAGGGTAAATAAAACAATCATAAAGAAGTAGTAAATGTTTCACAATTAAAATAATTAGGAGGCTCAATACTCTCTAAGGGTCATCATAAACCCACAACCTAATAATTTGAATTATCCTAAATATAGTCAGTATATCAATCTGATATGCACATTTTATGCCAACAAAAAGTTGGCACTATCAAATAATTATAGCAAGAAATTAAAATTGCCAGGTATCAGTAACTTATAAAGTATTTAGTCATTTACCCAAAACAACCACTAATTAACTGACTGCTAAATATCTACGAGGCTTGCATCTATTTTCTTCCTTATTCACCAACATAGTATATCTACTAAGAACCAGGTAGTTTGCTAGATAGTACTCTAAAGGTGGTTAATTTTGAACCTTGGGAGTGTGAGAAAAATGACTTTGCAGATATGTTAAAATCATGTAAGTACTGTGACGTATAAAGAAAAACATGAAATATTAGTAGATATATATTGGCAAATAGTTCTGGAAATAAATTTAGTAATTGCAATAAATTGATAGTATAACAACATTTAAAATTCAAATACAAATTATTATTCATATGCTAATGTATATTGAACTCAATAATAAGTATTTTCAAAGGGCTTTATTTTCTCCTTATGTGAACTCTCTAAAGAAAATACTGTTAAGGAAATGGGAGAACTGCAGTGTACACAATGATGTAAGATATATAATATAAAAGAACAAGAAAACATTATTCTCATTTAACAAGGGAAGGAAATGAGGGTAGGTAGCTTACAAAAAGTCACCTATCAGATTGTAGAGTTTATAGGTTAACCAGGAACAGACTAAATCTTTTTTATTAACTTTACATCACTTTGTTTCAGATGCTTAGCTACAGTTTCTCTAGAAGTACATCAAGTAATTGATAGATTAAGAATACTGAAAAGGTACAGAAGTTACATGATTAAGACCTATAAAGCAGTTGTGACAGTAAAACATCCAATATAAACCTCTCAACTGTAGAAATAGCCAATTTTAAGAACTCAGCAACTATCACACATACATATTGCAGATGACATGATATAACCTGAAAGTCCATGGATGGTCCTTCCTATAATAGTGATTATTATCCTTTCATAATGCAGATACCAGAATTCTAGAGTAGCTGAGGACTTTCAGGGTTTGCTTTCTTATTTTCATCAAACTGATCAATAAGTATCATGGATACATGTGAGGAAATAGGGATGACAGATCAAGAAACAGGGGGTTCAAGTGAGAGCTAAGTATACACAGTAAATTGGATGTTCAATACAGTAGTCATGTATGTGACTGAATATTATTAAATGTCACTTTAGGTGTGAAATACTTCAGAAAAGATTCATTTTAAGAAACAGCCAGGAAAAAAAATAGACAAGAGCAGTACCAATGCCAACAAAGCAAACCCGAAGCCTCAATTCAATACCTACACAAAAATAGCATTGAAAAGACTGTTTCAGGGTATATTTTTCACTTCTGCTATAAATGAAAAGATATTTTTCAATAGAATGAGGAAGGTATGCACCAACTATTTGACTTGCACCTCAAAAAATGTCAGTTATCACAAATGCTCGGAATCATTCTTTCAATAACTCCACAAAGTTTAAGTAACAGTTTCTCTATATTCCCAGTGCTAGCTTATGTGCTCCAGAGGTTCAAAAGCAGACTATTCAGAGGCACTGTCATCAAAAGACTCCCAATCTTATAGAAACAGAAAAAAGAGTAAAAATTGTTTTAACAGACCAAGCAATAAATCCATAAAAGAGATGCAGGTTTCACCAAAGAGGAAAAAAATTGCTCAAGAATTTTCCTGAAGGAAATGTAATTTCATAGGGGCACTGAAGAATAAGTGCATTTCAGCCAATAAGAATGGGTTAGGGGGGAAATTGAAAATATCCAGGTTGAAGAGTGGGACCAAGTAAAAAGCTGGCAAGAAAAACACAGTCCGTTGGGTTTATAGTCTTCAAGGGTCAATGGGCACAAGGGACATGGTGAGAAATAAACATAAAAGAGTCATCTGACAGCTGTGGGGAGAGCACACTGCAAGAACACTGAAGGAAATTCTTGCAATAGTAATATGCATCCATGAGGACAGAACATGAGTGGAAAAAGTCTTAAATCTTCTAACAAAATGGATATGACTGCTAAATCTGAACTTAGAAGTAAAAATATCTGTAACATTTGAAGTGAGAACTGAAATATGTTACTTTCAAACAAAAATTATATGGGAACAATTAGATAAGTTGATTTGGTAAGGGAAGGAAATTTTGCCAATTGAGTTTGAGAACTTGGGGAAAGTAAACGTTTCACTTGAAAGGTGTTGAAATAGTTTTGGAACTTGGCAAAGAGTTCAGGGTTAAGGATTTTAAGCATATCATTAAAGAAACAAACCAAGTCATAAAACTGGACTCATTCAAAAACTGAAGAGGTAAAGAAATTGGAAAAGGCAAAAGAAATTTCAGGAATAGTTATGTGACAGAACCAGGACAAACAAGTGGTAAAACACATAGAGAAAACTAATTTCAAAATCAGACTGTATGAATGGAGAAACAAATGGTATCTAACTCCTTTACAAGAGTTTTACATATACAAATATTCTCAATAATTCTAAGTTGAGAATATTATGAGAAATTAATATTCTCACCCATACTAGGCTGAGAATATTAAGAGAAATACAGTCTTACACTTACCTTATGCCTTGGTATTCTTATCTGTAAATGGGAATATCACCAAATTCATGAAGTTGCCAAGAAAACAAATGAATACAAGTAAGATACTTGAACAGCACCCGGTATTTAGTATATCCTGTTATTATAGCATCATTTTAAAGATGAAACAGGCACAGGAATAAAGTACTACTGAGTGAAATAAAAGGAAATGTCAGGATGGAGGTGCTGGTTGACATTATTAAAAGTTGAAAATTAGAATTTAGGATATACCTACATGGTAGAGTATCAAATGCATATCTTTTCCATGATGACAAAGTTCCTCAGGCCTGCATATGATTATATGCTGTATGTTCTTAGTAAGCATTGTGTGCCATTGAAATGCCATAACAGAACTACAAAACAAATCTGTCAGACCAGACTAGGGCCCCAACTGCCAGAGTTTGCTAGTGTACAGTTCAGTGATTTTGTTTTTAATTGGCTTGAAATTCTGTTACCTTCAGTTGAAGGGTGGTTTGGTTAATTAACAATCTTGTAGGCTCTTTCTTGTTCTCTAACTGGAAATGAAAATGACTTACTCCTACATAGTTAGAAAGTAGTCTAAGGAAACTCATGAAAGTTTGAAAGTGGGTATTACAAACTTGAATGAAATGAGTTGACAATGTTTCAAGAAACCTCTACACTGTTTCCACAATGACTGGGCCTGTCTAATAATCCCTGGGCCAATCACTGTGTTCTTTATATGTTTCTTACACCCTATTGAACAGTCTTAAAATTATAAACCTCATTACTGTAAAGGTGTAAAAGGATCGGTATGAAAAAATGTCTAGTGCCTGCCTACTGCTTTGTTCCCAGTCTGAGTCAATTTTCAGATCCTGACCCCATTACTATGCTGTCCTTCACCTCTGGTTCTAAAAACTACATCTATAGCCACACCGTCTATTTCTTGGAGCCCCATGACTGTTTAAGAGATGGCTATAATAATTCAAATTATGTTGTCCTTTTCTAGTTTCAAGTCTTTTCAAGGTGCAACTCTAATCAATAAAAGGAAATAGCTCTGGGGAATTTAACATACCTGGGAAGTGATAGTTACATATGATAGTCCCAAGCATCATATTCCAAACCCAAATGACAAGTAGAAACTTCAGTTTCTTCCAAATAAATTTATCAAATCTCTTCCTTTTCATTCACCTATCCTACAATCTACAGTATTTTATCTCCCATTAAATGTCCTTCCTTCTGCTACAAAGATAATGATGCAGCAGAACAGAAAATTTCCTCTAGTGTCAAATGGTATATATTTGCATTTCTAAGAACTTCCAGTTAAGTTTTTTGACTAATAATCTCATTGATTGCATACCTTTTCTGGAAATGATATATTTGGGGCATCTTTTCACTACTAAGGACATTTATGTTGGTCCTAGTACTTATCACAAGCAATACTTTATACTTTCTGTATGGTTATGTGGTTAAATTTATCATAAGCACATGATGGGAGAACGCAAACTCTCTATTCTTTGTTCACCTTTTTGTTCCAGCATTAGCCTAGTTATCACCTGTAACTAAGAAAAGTCTGAAAGAATGACACAGAAAAAATGAATCATGGCTGTTCAATAATAGAAATGAATAGATAAGTTTTCTGGTTCCTTCTTGTGTGTGTGAACCTACACTGAGAAACTGAGTAAATAAAACATTGTTTGCACTGAAAAATAGAATGAAAAATAAATAAAGGGTCCAAGGGAGTTGATATCTCAGGAGAAAATAGAATAGAGAAAATAGAGGCAGAGGGAGAGGGAGAATATATGCACACACATGAAATGTGCACATTTTTGCATATTGTTGTCATTTTCTCAGTACTGTTATAAAATAAATTTATTTTAATGTCTTTGTAGTAAATAAATTCATTCATTTTTCACTCAATTATTACAGAATCTAATCCTGATAATAATATAAGAAAAATCCTCCCTTTATTTTCCCATTCTGTCACAACTGGTCTTAAACAGGTTGAAATGAGATAAAGGAGAGGTTATAGAGAAAAATATTTTGCTTTTTATCTTACAATATGAAATCTTGGAAGGAAGGCTTTTGGAGAGCCAGTCATAAGAAAACCTGAGTTTTAATCCAACCTTTGACATCAATTAAGTAAACTGCCTTGGGAAAAGCACTCAATCTCCTTTGTGCTCAAATTCTGCAGTTATAAAATTGAGGGAGGAGGGGAAGGTAACCTCTGCCTTGCTCTAAAATGTGCATTTTACTCTTCGAGTAACCAGTAGGATTGGCAAGAATGAAATATATCAGATCCAAATATCTCAGACTTTCTGGATTCAGTCCACAGTGTTTCTGGCTAATTCATTAGTACTGCATTATAAACTCCTGATAATGCAGTTCATTTCTTTTGTGGCTTATTGTTCTGGCTTATTTTCAATTTGTAATTTTTATTTTTCTCCATAATTATCCCTTGAAACATTGCCTAATTTAATGGAAAGACAGTTGGCCTGCATGTCGGAAAAATAATTTCTTATCACTCGACCAAAAAAAAAAAAAATCAGTTCTCTAACTTTAGGAAAATGACTTTATTATTTTAGACTCAGTTTCTTCTTTCATTAATTTATTCCTACAACAAATATTTACTGGCTATCTATCAAGTACTAGATATAATTTATCTGCAAAATATTTTACTATGCATTCCTATTATATGCCAAGACACTTTTCAATTCTTGACTACAATGTTTTCACCATTTTGTTTCTGATTATATTTTCTTTCCCTAAGTTATAAATTTAAGATTGCCCCTTAAGGATTCCCTAAGATTATTAATCATGTCTTCAAATGAACCCTATATCTAGAGGGTTCGTTTGAACTTCCTTTACTGATTAGGTTTGCCTCTGTGTCCTAACTTAAACAAGGCCTGATGCAATTCAGCTGACCATTTATTACAAGACCAAAAGGAGCTCATCCAACAGTAATTTGAAAACATAAAAAGCTAAGATTAAGATTATTACCACATACAAATTAAGGTGATAAATAAAAAGTTATTCAGACACTGCACAAATCAAAAGTTCCTGGACAAAATTTTAATAGTTGTGTTCAAGTACTTCAGCTACTGAGAGAAGGAACAGAAGTTCTGTAACAGTATCACAAAAGTAGGCAGTCATTTTAGGCACATGGACTATTTTGAGAAAATATTGACATCAATAGGTCTACTTTGATTGCAAATATTGAAATTGGATTCCATAAAATTCTAAAGCAAAAATAAGCATTCTCATCCCAACCTTCTAGCAGTAAAACTAATTCCATTTAGCTTTATATGTAATTCAGTTTGTGATTCGAAGAAACTTTACCTCCCGTTTCACAAAGAAAATAGAGAACATCAGAAATAATTCTCAGTTTCTTATTATATCAGCTAGAGTTCTCTCTTCAAATACCTGTCCTTCCTTCTCTTTGGTCCTGAGAGAAATGTTTCCCCTCCTCAGGTTCATCTGTCCTATCCACAAGCATTTTCTTCCCCATTATTGAGGAACTCATTATTAATTTATCTGACTGTATCAGTGTCACCCTTTAGAGTGTATATTCAGTTTCACCCTCCATGTTGACTCATTTCATTAGTACTTAAAACATCCTAGAGTCTCTCCCATTTAAAATGTGACATCTATTAAACATACGTATTCCCCAGGGATCAGCCTAATCTTTAACTTTTCCATCAGTCAAAGTTTATTTTTTTTTTCAAAAAAACAATATGCAGTCACGCCTCTATTCTGAAAACACAGTTACTATGCTCTGTTCCCATCCCACTCCTCAAATCTCTCTTACTTCAAGAATATACATTAGTTGTGAAATTCAACTAAAATTCAAAAAAAAAAAAAACTTTCTACTTGCCTTGTTCAAACTCAGAAGTTGATATTTTGACTGCTGGCTCCTCTACGGCTCTTCTTTCCTTCTTGATGGTGGAGACAATATGGGCAGTACATCTACTGCCTAGGATATATATGTCTTCCATTCTAATCTTTGACAAGTCATGTTTCTTTACTCTCCTGAAACTTTATACCTGTCAATTAGATGTAGCAACTAATGCTTCCCATATTCTCCTTAAAACATATTAACCACTACTACGAAGCACTGCAGTGGCCCCATTAGAGCTCCTCCCAGTCCCATGGCCAAATCCCTTACAAGTTTTCTGTGTTCCCCACAAAAGCAGATTTTCTATGGCCAACACAAGTGTATGTGGGATCAAGGGCTTATGGATCCTTGAACCACCCTGTTCACAGGTGAAAAGAGTCAATCCTGCTTGGGACATTACCAACCACCATCACCTGTACAATCATTTACTAAAAATTGTAAAAACAGGCTTATAAAAGTCTAGCTACCTTGCATCAAGTTAGGATACCCCTAAGGCAAAGTATTCTAGAAATCCCCTGCAAGAACACCGAGATTCCTGCTTGGTTTTTTGTTTTTCCTCACTCCTGAATTGCTCCCCCACTTCCTGTTAGTCTCCTCAGCAATAAACTCAATAATGTACTAACACTTAAACTCTTTACTCAGAATCGACTTTTAGAGGACTCAAATCATCCAGTGATCAAAATCATCCTTCTCTTAGTTTGGGTTAGTGATAGTATAATCATTCCCTTTTTCCAGGTAATAAGTTTAGGAGTCACTCTTAATTACCTCCATCTAGATTATTAAAAACAGTTCTTTAACTGTTTTCAGAACACTAGTCATCCCAGGTCACATTTGTTATTGATACCCTTGCCAAAGTCATCACTTTTAAAACACGCATGTGTTCAGTAGGAGTAGGACATGAATCCAGTGCATAAGGAAGAACACAAAGAGCAAAATACACATTTGGATATCATAAGTACATGAAAGGATACTGAAAGACAAATTAATTAGTCAATCCAATTAGCAATTTAAGAAGCAATTATATATATATATATATATATATATATATATATATATATATATGAAGGGAAATTAGTAGTCTATAAAAAGGAACTAAAAGGTATAGTTTGTGGGTGATATGGTAGTGTGAAAACCTCAGGGTAAACAAAAAAATCTATTTTAAATGAAAAAAGAAACAAGAATTTTTTACAAAAATCAGTATCCAAAAGAAATGCTTTTAAAGAACTTGTTAATTGAATTATCTACTGATAAAAAAACCACACATAAATAAATGAACATTGACTCTAACAACAAGAATATCACTGTTGACCTTGAGCAGAGCTGTCTTGGGGTATAATGGGGCAGAAACCATAGCCACCTAGGCTGAAGAAGGAATATGAAATAACTAAGTGGATGTGGTGACTACATCCTTAGTTTCAGGTTTTATTCAGTAGGTTGGTAATTAGATGGAGACTGAATAGGAAAGGAAAGATATTTCCCTAAGAAAGCTGATGCTAGGACATGCACATGTACCTTACTGGTGAAAATTGTCCTGATAAAAATATTTGAACCATTCATAGATTATAAAATATTCAATCCCCACTTTCATCATTTATACATTTACATTAATATAACAAATAGTTCAGGACAATCTTTTAAAATGCATATATTTATTTAAATAAATATATAATTCATTATAAACTATAGATTCTTTAATTCTTGTTTTTGGATTATGTGAGACATGACTTTAATTAGAGGGAAGAAAGATTGAAGGTAACAAAAGAAAGGGCAGAGAGACAAAGGAAAATAGATAATGAAAATACATACTTAGTCTTCTTTACTCACAATTCCATTTATATGCCCACAATATCAGGGTCATATATATTGAAAGTCATGAATTTAGAAATCTGAAGTTGTAAGTTGAATCTGAATTTTTTCACATAATCTCTCTAACAGACATTTACATATTGGAAAAAATAAAAGAATATTATCTCTTATAAGCTTAATGCCTATATAGATTTTTGAGGTGAATAAGTACTATACATAGTAGAGTAAAATATTCAAGAAAACGTTTGCTGACACTCATTTTTGGCATAATTAAATACTAGATGGACATGACTTCTTCAATTTGTCAAAAAAGAATTGGTTCACTTTATTTTTGAATTTGTGTGGTTATTTTAATATCCTGTGTATCTTATCAAATCATAGTTAATGTTCGATGTAAATTAATAATTAAATCAGTTTGGACTCAAGGATTGGACAATAGATGATGAACTGTATCTTGGTAAGATGATTCCTTGGGGAGTATTAGAATTATTAAAAATGAGTCACATATTCTTCCTTTTGTTTTCTGATATATTTTATATTCTCCTATATCACAGTGAACATTGAAGTCTACTGACAGAAGAAATCTCTGTGATGGCTCTTTTGTTCACTGTCACTACCTAAATGCCTTCTCCACTGACATCTGCTCTCAAGTAGTAGAGTGCCAACTCACTTCTACCACCACTGACGGCCCTGTGATGGCTGCTGTATCAGGCGATCTGCCATAAATACTAGTCTAAGCTGTAAAGAAATTCCTGTAAATGAAGATTAAAGGAAACCATTTGTAATTGGCTGAGCTGAGGAACTCATGTACTTTCTAATGTCATAAATCAACTTATACTGTACAGTCACTGACTATTTAATTAACAGCTTCTTGTTCTGTCAGTCCAGAGAGGGTCACCAAGGACAAGATATAAAAAGGTGCAAAATTCCTACCAGGCTTTACATTACACTGGGAATCAAAATATTGTCACATTAGTGAAAATAATTACTGAAAAGGCACTAAACAGAACAAAGCTTAAAAAGCAAGTAGTAATTTTCCCTCTGCATATCTTTCCTGTCTTCTCTCTGGAGTATAAAATATGTATTTTTATGTGCAGTAATATAATAGAGCCAGGATTTCAGTAGAACATGAGCTGTGTTTATATAGTACCACTGATTTTCGTAACTTCATATTTAAATATATAAAATTATTCAAGGTTTAAACCCAAAAAACAGATTTCTAAGTCTTGGGAATGGATTATAACTAGAAAAAATTAAATGGTAATTAAAAAATCATTCTGTATATTTTAATACCATTAATATAACCATTCACTAAAATTGCCCTGATTATTTTGCTGAGCAGTGGGAAAAAGTTCCTTACTACATCTGGAAAATACTGATAAATATAGCATATAAATAGGGAAGAAATCGAAGTAGTGTAGAAATGCTGGCAGAGAGTTATAAAGAATTATGAGCATCAGTCATACTTTATTTGAAGTAGAAAGAAATATTAAATGGTCTTGTCAACTTCAATTTTTATTTAAAATGTACCTTTCTGAAATGGAGTACACACTTTAAATAATAATTTAAAATGTGATCTCTCAGACTTAAAATTGTGCTTTTATGCTTATATTCTTCACAAAACATTGGGTCTATCTATTGCTAACAGTCTGGAGGTAGAACTAGTGTTTCAAAATCGGTATAACCAAGGAAGATGTACACTGACTGGACAGTTACTCCTGATCCTTGCATTATATTCAAACACTGGTCTGGTCAACAGCTGGGCTGGGAACTATAATCACATCTTCTCTCTAATAATGAGAGTAAATGAAGAAAATATAAAAGTCAAATCAATTTGAATTTCATAAAACTTTTCATGCAATATTAGCATCACTTATTTTCTACACATTAACAGTGGATGTAGAATATATTATATGAATATACAGCTTTTGGAGTTACATTCCCTATGTTGGTAATCAGAAATCACCTTGGTTTAATTAACCCTCCTTTGTTCCTGTTCATAAAATGGGAATGATTGTAGGGATAACCTCTGTAGGGACAGCTAGCCGTCACTCACCAATTCACTCCTTCCTTTAAAGTAACTGACCTAATTTTAACTCACCTTATGACCCTTATGTTTTGAGAATCAAAATGTTTTAAAAAAAAAAGCACATTTCTCTGACTTCCCTAAAAATAAGGCCATGTCCATAAGTACTAGCTAATAAGATACAACTGAAGTGATAGGTGAAATTTCAAAGAAGCCTTTTTAAAGAACAATGAGAAAACCTTTCTTGTTACAACATAACTACTAACAATAATAACATAATCATAAATAGGTCCCTAATTTTTATTGGTTGCAATACAAACCTGACCTGAGGTACCCAAATGATAATGTGACATTTTCTTGGAAATAGAAGTTGTACCTAATAAAATGAGAAAAATGGAACCTAGTTCCTGATGCTGGAGCATCATTCCAGTTCCTGATGTCTATGTTAGAAAGGGTAAGTCCAGTAACTTACGATAAAAGGGGTTCATTTCCAGCACATGCTACTCTTCCATCCTGGGTTGACAAAATGTCTGTTCCATGTTACCTGCGTCAGAAACTAAGACCTTCTCCACATTATAGAATCATCATCAAAGGCAAGAAAAAGCGAACAGAGTGAAGTATGCACCAGTTTTTAGGACTTCTTCCCTGAAATGAGAGATGGAGTTGGCCAACTCAAGTTCATATGACCATATCTAATACACCAGCATGGTGAGATATAATGCTAGCTGTATCTGAAAGAAGAAGAAAAATAAATATGAGGAATGCTCATGATGACCACAACATTTGACAATGAACACTTAAGTAAGAAAAAAAAATGTTCTACTTACTTGTCAATGTTTCTTTGTAATTTCTACCATTACTGATTGAAGCAATAGCAACTAAAGAGTTATCACATAGTGGAAAAAAAGAGTTATCATGTAGTGGTGTTTATAAAGATTAAAGGAGATGAAATACATGAAATGCCAGACACATGTACTATAAACACTCTAAAAGTAAACTACAATAATATCATTTTCATTACATTACAGCATTGCAGTACTCAAAGTTGAATGGTTAAACATGAATAGATAATTCACACTTCAGTTCCATGTACTTGATATTCTCAAGTCACATATTATTGTCCAAAAATTAACTGTGAGAAAAGTAATGTGCCTGGCAGTTGGAGTTCCAGTTCCGGCAAGAATGCGGGGTATAAGGAAGCCCTCCTGCTGGAGCTGTCAGTTCTTCTCAGTTGGAACATCTCAGAAAGCCTGTTTTGGAAGAACATCATGAAGTACTTTTCTCTGTGCCAGAATGCAGCACCTCGAAGAACTTCTAGATCTACTTACAAGGAAAGATGCCTTTCTTTTGCAGTGACTCAAATTTTCCCAAAAGGGTAAAATTCACTTCTATAAAATTTCAACACATTTTATCATTTTTATATACATACAGATGTTACAATTTAACCCCAAGGTTTGACATCTTGGATTACAAGTGCATACCCTTTTGAGAAAAACTTAGGATTCCAGGTTTAATTCCATACCAGATTGTGTCTTTCTATTACATTTTTGAATCAAGATGTGAGGAAAGGATCATATTAAACAAGGAAAGTTCCCTATTACATTTAATTTAGTCCTTTCACCTTTGCTTTCTCTTTATTTTTAAATTAACTTTTCTTTTACACCAATGTAGAAAACAGCTACCTAAATCTCTTCCCAAAAGGTAGAATATTCATTCACTGTTGCATCAAGAAAAGAAAGAATGTCACACTTGTACATTTTATTATGCACATATATTTTTATAGTATCTAAAGTTGTTTTTTCTGCCAAATCCAGGTTTTTCTCCCAAATAGCTACATGTATGGATGTTTCACTGTCTAAAATACAATGATCCACAAATCCCATGTCCCCCAAAAGAAATGTCTGATCATGATTGATCCCTCTTTCAAATTCTAAAACAGAATGACTAAGAAAATAAACTGGTTTTCCAGTCCTTTTCACTGGATTTCATAGTACTGATTAGTGAAGTCTATTCAACAATTTTGGAATCTAGTAGCACTACTTTGTTTCAGTCACCTTAAATTCATTTCTTAAATGCAATTTTCTGATGTGAAAAACAAAATGTATTATACATTATTACACTCACTGGACTAGATTTGTTTACTTATAGTAAAAGTGATTTACTTTTAAAAAATTGTAAATATTCTGTAAGTTTTAAAGCAACTGTTGCTCCTTAAATCATCAGAGAAGTGTTGCTAATTGAACCCCAGCTTATAGTCTGTACACTTCCATCTAAATCCTCACTGGCATAGAATGTAAACAATAGGAGACCAAAATTAGAAAGATTAATATGGGATATTGACTTACTTATTTTATGGTTTTCAATAGCAAAGGGGATGACGCTCCATTTGCCAATATCAAGTACCAGGCAGTTTTTTAAAAAAGAAATTATGCCACTTCTGACAACATGAATTTGAAGGACATTTTGTTAAGTAAATGCAGGAATATTTACCATTAGCAATGTAGCACACTGCAATTTTATGGAATGTTTTCATTAAATTGTCAGAATAAGTTACAATTTTCATGTTTTACTAATGTAGAAAAATGTAAGCTCTTGATGCTGACAACACAATTTACAATTTGATTTAGATGGACAAATATCTCAAAAACTACAACTGACAAAAAGAGTAGATGAAATAAAAAATTCATAATTTCATATCATTTTAAGGTACAGAATCCATTAATACAAACATTCCCTCAAAGGACACTGCACATCAGAGGAGTTTCATTGGTTTTGTCCAAAAACACAGGAAAGAAATAATGACATCCTTAAAAGAATTCCCAAAATGAGGGGGGAACTCTATAGACCTACTATAATCTTGAGTCTAATATTTGACAAGATATTAGACAAGATCAAACAAAATTAAACATACAAAGAAATCACAATGAAATATCATCAATGTTAGTAATATATAAAAAGAATACTACACCATAACTAACTTGGATTTATTCCAGATAAACATGTTTGATTTAAGAGAATGTGAACACCACACTAGTAGATATCAGAGTTCCATTCATATCTCTTTACCTTCTTTCAGATTATTCAAGGTTTCACTCAAAGAGCTAGCATCTTTGTCTTTCAATCCAAAGTCACCGAGAATGGAATATATCCAGTAAACTCCTTGCCAACCGATAAAATCCTTAATTAGTGTCCAAGAGATGCTACCAATATAATTTGTCAATTAAACTTGTGTCAGTAGGAAACAGTTCTAGGATGTCACTTATACTGTCTCCAGACCTTCCAAACAATATTGATATAAATAACCCACTATAAAACTTTGCTATTTTATCTTCTCTGGTCAAATTTCTCCTTTGCTGGGAATATTTTCAAATGACTAATTTTCACATCAATATTTCTCTTAGTCTAAGTTTGAGGAAATTCAACATTAGTTATTCACATTAAAATTAATGTAAAGGAGTACTTAATATAATTCGAAATCCACTGAAAATTAGCATATTAAAATTAACATGACAGTCCATAATCAGATAGAAAATATTTGCCAAAAAAAAACATCATATCTAGTGAAAAAATACCTAACATTTTGTTCCTTATATTGCTGTTGAGAAAATAATGTTCATTTTCATCACCTTTAGTCAACTAGTCAAAAAGATAGTTGACTGATGTTAAGATTATAAAGTTTCTTCAAGGAAAAAGTCAGTTTGAAAGCAGTGAGTACAGGCTTAATAAGATATGTGATCACTAAGGAACAAACAAAAGAAAAGAGAAATATATTTCAGAAAAATGCTAAAAACAGAAGTTTCCATAGGTCTACAGTATATTATCAACTTTTCATTTCATTACCCAGAATATAAAGTAGATATTATAGCAGTTCCCTTCATGGTTCCATTCCTTTCTCCCTGTTGACACCCCACAGTCATCAAGGTTCCTTCTTAAATATATCTCTACTTGATCTTAAATTATTTGCCATGAATTTTCAGTTTCATGATTCAAACCTTGAAAAGGACACAGTCGGTGATTTTACAAACAAAAATGAAACTCTGGAAGTTTAAATTTTTATTGATAATTAAACTTTTAAGGCGCCATCTGCTGCAATGAGGTACAAGTCATATCAATCATTTAAAATACACAGATGAGAAAAAAATAGTGTAAGTGATACAATATGGTGATACTGGTTACACAATAAGGTAACCATTTAACAACAGAACTCCAAGTATCAGTTTTCATATAATTTGGCAGACTTAAGAAAAGAAATAATTGATGTAATAGAACATTATTACATTATGTAAGTTTCAGGTATGAATCAATATCAACCAATGTCTGTACAGACTACATCAGATTTACCAGTGAAAAAGAGATTTGGCTGTTTCTAAACTACAATGTGCTGTCACTTGACCCTAGAAGTAGGAAGAGAAGCTAACATAATAAAGCAAGATGGATTAGGTGTAGTGCTGATTAGTCTTTATTTTATAAGCTTTTAACATATCTTTTTAGGAAGAGATGGTTTGACCCATTATCTACCTTCACCAAGAAAATAAAAAAATCAAAATGGAAATCTCCTATATTTCAACAATTTTATTATAGACGGAAATTTTTCTTAAAAGAGAATCCCTCCCTCACTTGTCATGCTCAGGATGAAAATTGGCTGGATAAATTATTGTTAAGCCATGGCAAGCAAATGGCAAGCATTTAGATAGACTACCAAATGTACAATCTGCCCATCCATATATCATTAGGTTTCCCAGGAATTAAAAGAATTAAAGAAAGGTTTTTTTTTTCTTATTTTAAATTATTCAAGGAAAGTATCCTAAAGTAGAGGTAGAAAATTTTTAACTCTAAAGTACTCACTATTTGTGGGACAAATGTTACTTCCAGAAACTTAAAATAATTGTGTGAAAAATAAAAGTAGATGACTGTTTCACATTGTTTTGCTATTACTCTTTCTCAGAAGTAATAGCTCAATTTCTGTCATAGGCAAGAAATGAACAAATATACAGGATGCAATGGAAAGACAGAATTGTCTTTAAAGCTTTACAGAGAGAATTATTTTTTTCTCTGGATTAGTTTGAATGAATAATCACAGAAGTGGGAGATGACATAAAATCATTAATCACTACTGGCTAGTATGAATTGAGCCTGATTTTGTCACCCATGGGAACAGCAAACTGTAGATATACAGAAGGATATCATTGATCTTGCCCTTCAAGCAGAAATAAAATAACATGGTCTAGCCCTCATGAATACACTCCCATTTGAGAGATTGACCTGAGGAAAACTGCTTGGGATGTAGAATTTTCCTTAGATCAACCAAGATTTCTAAGAGATTCTCTAATATAACTTTTGACAACTTTTTTTCCTCTTGACTTCTTACTGCTGACAAGTGGAAAATGCTAATACTTATAAACAAAATTGAGACTCTCAACATTATAGATTATCTAATTTTAGTATGAAAATAAAATCAGTCACAGCAAGAAATAGCCAAATTTAGCAAAAAAAAATATGTTCAGTAAAACAGATTCAAGATGATATGATTATTGGAACATAGCTGCTAAATGATAAGTTAAAAACCTTGTGTAAATGTGTACTTGGAGTTGAAGGACTAGATGGGTTTAGTGAGTGAACAGAGGCTGAATCTCATTAAAAGCAACAGGGAAATTATTTAAAAAATAATTAGAAAAATACAGACATGCAAATTCTATAGACAAACAACAGTGTCATAAAAGAAAGCTCTACCTAATATATTTAACAGTCATTGACATACAATTTAGTCATTTTCGATGTCCAAATCTAAGAATCAGGCATTGGGAAGAGTGACCACAACCATGTGGGCACTTTGAACAACCAAAGGTGTTCCTACATTATTTCTTCTTCCTTTTTCCCCAACTTAGCTATACCCAAATATATTTTGGAAATGCATGCCACTATATATTTAACTTCCATGTGTTAAAATTACTTTCCCTTAGATAATTACTATTTGATACAGTTTTAATAAAACTGATAATATACCATTGGTCCATTTTTCTCATTAGCTTTTTTAAGATATAAACTGTATTACAAATAAACTACATTAGAAAAATTTAAAAAAACAAACTAATACCCATTGTTTGGGAATTTCCCAAATTAATGATAAATGGCAAATTAGAAAACACACACACACACTCACACACACACACACACACACATACACACACTTACAGAATCAAGAAGAAAAAGGAAGAATGAAAAAAAAAAAAAAAGCTATGTCCCTAAGGAAAACATGTTCTTTGCTAGACCCAGACAAAGGCAGAGATGAGATGCTAAACCAGAGTTTTATGATTAATTATTGGTAAGAGTAATGGTCTGTTATAAAAATAGACAAGTTATTTATTTATGCCTTCCAATAAATGTGTTTTCCTGGAATTAACCAACTTAACTAGAGGACAATATGTCTCTAGACTGAATAGTATATTGAACATTTCTTATTTCTAAATTGCTTAAATATTTTAGAAGGTCAAAAGCCTGACTCTGAGTTAATTAACACAAATGAAATAGATCTCTAGTTTTGAGAACTGGCATTCTTTATACGTGTGTATGGGTGATGGGCTGTTTCATAACTGAGACTGTAATGTTAACTGATTTGATTACCAACTTGAGAAATAAATCAATAAATTGTATGGAGTAGCATGATTACTTCAGATCGAACCCACAAAGCACTGTACTTTAACAAGTGAATTATCTGTCACTCCTAATTATGACTCAGAAACTTTGATAGAGTTGAACCCCAAAGTGTATACTTTCACTTGTAAACCTGCTATGCTTAATTTGTTTGTAAGTCTTCTAAAGTTCCTGCAGTTTTATAGTGCTGAGAAAAATAGGCTTTAGTTATATTATAATTTTGTATTGAGATAACAATTGTTGACTATGCTGTACATATTTCAGAGATACGGGATCACAGCTCTTCAGATGTATGTTACCACACCCACTTCCAAAGTACCCAGGCTCCTCTACCACAGTCTTATTTTACAGTCGTAAAGAAGCCAGAGTTAACGCTTATCTTTCCAGTAAATTGCTTGCTCTCAGTTACACTCCACAGTTATTATAAATTAGTGAGTCAAGAACTTTGTTATATTTGTCATGAAAGAATAAGTTTTCCAATACTTAATCCTGCCTGTCATTAGAACCTAGGTAGGATATAGAAGATGACCAAATGATTGAAAACACCATGATGAGTTTATCTTAATTAGTTATGCCTAAATAACATGCAATAATCTGATAGTAATACTTTTCCAATTCATTTGCTAATCAAGTCAATGTAAACAAATTATCTGGGCGTTAATAAGTTGAGTTGTTTTATTTTTTAAAAAAATCAATTACCTATTTGACAGTATTCATTGATCATAGTCACTGTACAATATATTCTTAAATGTATACAGTATATTTCATCTAGAAAAATATTTTATTTTAGTATTCATACTTTTTCTACCATAATAATCCTCCTAAATTTCTTTCCATTGATTTGCTGAACAAAACTGACTGTTTCAATCTTTTATATTTAAAGAATTTTAGCTATTATTGTTCTCTCTTCCTGTTTAAATTCTTTGGTATTTTGGTAAAGTCCGCAGCAATGAAAGAGAATGTTCAAGCTCTTCTTTTACCCTTGGTATAGGCAGCTGCAGGACTGTTGATTCCCAAGTTGGAAACAAACAAACAAAATTTTTCATCTAACTTAAAATGAGGCTATTTACACAGGAAATCTTATACCTATACTTGCAGTCATTTGGTGAAATTTTGCTAATGTTTTCTGTTCTGGGAGTAACAGATATTTTCAGCAAAATGGGTGCTTCTTTTATTTTCTAATTTAGTTTTTTTTTTTTTTTTTTTTTCAAGAAGTTACCGACATACACATAGCAGAAGTTTTTGGCATATTAGGTTAATTCTAGATACTCTTCTTGAAAGGAATCATTAAAAATTTAGATATAGAACTCTTCAAAGAAATGCCTTCTCACTTACCAAAGGCATATATTACTCCTGCTCTTGAATTTGATTATGTATCTCTCCTCTGATTTTAGAGCAGAGATTGCTTGGTTTCATATTAACTTAACTCTTTCCTGTTTACTAGGTAAATGCTCTCATGCATGCCTACCTATCTCTCACCTGTGACTTTTTCCAGGCTGACCCACCCAACGTAACCACTGGCTAATGAGGAGATATTCAGTAATATGCCTATGTTGGCTCATGGACAAGGTCTAGAGGTCTTTCAAGTTCTGGAGGTCTTATCAATGAATCAATGGTGAAAGAGTCACACTTTACAGAAATTGCAAAGCTAGATCACATAAGGGCCCACACAAAACTGCTCGTTCAGCTCAAACTTTGCTCATGTGCTTGAAACTAATAGATGCTACCACTTGTTTTTTCTGGGTGCATTCTGAGAGTCAGGCACTCATAGAGTAAGAATGAACCCACAAAATGAGAAGCTCGTTGGATTCTGTCATGTGAAAGAAAAGAGACTCTAATTCAAATGTTTTTCTTCAAACACTTACTGTATTATATTCTTAACTTGAAACAAGTTTTATTGTCCCTGAAAATGTAGGCCTATTCATAAAATATGGAGAAAATCAATACTGAATGTTTACCTCATGCTTACTTTATATTCAGCACTATTCAAAATGGTATAATTATATTAATTAACTTAATCCACACAACATCCCATTGAAGTAAGTATGCTGAGGATCTAGAGGACATAGAAAAGTTAAATATTTCTAAGTGGTAGAACCAAAATTTTTATTATGCAGTCTGGTCATGGAGCTCCTGTTCTTAACTGCTTAGCATAATATGGCACCAAAAATGTAGAAAAAACACCAATAGGATATAATTGTTAGAAGTTACTGTCTGAGAAAGAAGTCTAGTAATCCTCCAGTTCCTTCTGATTCTTAGAACTATAAGCCAAACATTTAGGGCTATATTTATATTTTGGTATCTAATCTAGATTTAAACCTGAAATCATTGAGGAAGCAAGATCTACCAGGAAAGAAGAGTGAAATATTGGCAATTCAATACTTCCAGAAAGGGATTTTAATTTAAAGTACAAAATTTGTACATCTTAGACATAAAATAAATCTTCACATTTTTTCAAGGAAACCTTGGTTTATGACATTGGATATGATTTTGCGCACCCCCTTCAGGGGAAAGTTACCACACCACAGCCACCCCCATACTCTCTTATGCTCCCTCCCCTGAGGCTACCACCAGGAAGCAGTTGTGTGAGTGATGGGGAGATAGCAAAGTGAGACTCTTTCAACAGTTCAAGATTCCTATGGCTGTGCAGTTCTTTCAAATGCCAAAGCTGATGTGCTTCTTTTTGTTATCATTAGCTATGTGACTACTGGCATGTGGCTTAACTTGGGCAGTTTTCCAGTTTGCAGTTGCTATGATATAGCTACTATGAGCATTAGCCTTCTATGAAAACACATTTTATCTGTCTTCGGTTAATATGTAGTAGAAGAATAATTAGGTAGCAAGGTTTGTGTACTAATAGTTTTATACAATACTACTAAATCATTTTTCAATTCAGTTACACATTTGGCAACCATTTCTACATGTTCACTTCCTTCTATACCTAAGTGTGACAAATTGACAATCTAAAGCTACTTTTGCCATACTTCTTTATGACTAGGTTCCTCAATACAGTTGAGGTCCTTATCATACGTAGAGAAGACTACAAGATGGTCCTCTTGGGCAGCACCCTTGGGAGCTGCTAGATTCCATGTTCTTCTCCACCTTACTAGACTCAAGAGTATGGAGAGTTGTGACATATACAGTGTTGTCATCAAGATCAAGCCAGTTCTTGATATCTGGGTTGCAGCTATAGTTATGTGTGTGTGTGTGTGTGTGTGTGTGTGTGTGTATGCGCTTGAAATCACAGAATCGCAAACCCCAGACACCTTTTAGGTATTCAGTGATTTTGAAGCCATTTAAGACTCAATATTTTTCTGCTTGAAAAGCCTAAAGCACTTTCTTTTATTTGAACACTGACTGACTTAGTAAAAATTAAAATGAAGAAAAGAAATAAAATGAAAGAAATAAGGTATGCGAAATAAGATAAGAATTATAAAAGTGGATTGGCCCAGTGTTCAGAATGATCCACTTTACTTCCCAGTAGGAACTTCTGAATAACATCATGTTATCACTCTAATAATTTGTTAACAAAGATCTTTTGGAATTATATCAATGATATTAATATTTATTAGGACATTACTATGTAACAGGTGCTGTATGAATTAAATCAGTGCTTATTATAACCTTAGTCAGTCAAAACACTGGCATTGTTCTCTTAAATCTATTTAGCATTTCCTACTTTATATCAGAAAAGGATTTAAACCCAGATCTACCTAACATGAATTTATAAACTTTCTCTTCCATCATGTTTCTTCCCTAATAAAATTTACCACTAATTATGACCTCACTTTTAGGAAATGATTGGCACACTCCCGAATTATATTACTATGTTGTATACTGAAAATTTGCTAAGAGTGGGTTTTTGATGATCTCAGTCACCCTTTCATACATGTTAACAATATGATGAGATAGATATGTTAGCTGAACTCTAGTAATTGTTTTAAAATATGAATATCAGCTCATTTTGTACACATTATATAATTTTGTACACGTTATATAATTTTTACAAAAATCTATTTTATTATATTCAATGAAAAACAATGAAAAAAATAAAATTTCTGTGTTTGTTTTTATTTTCTAATGTTTGGAATGCAAGACTTTTAAGATTGATAGAACAACCGGCAAAATAATTGGATCTCAGAAAACTTTGATCCTGGTAGTTCCCTAGCATATCATACTCAACTTCCAGATGAATATGATGCTATCTCTCCTGTATACTAATCAGTAGGAAAAAGGAAGAGCTAAATGTAAAATGGGGATCTTCCTTATTGCAAAAATGTTTGCATGATTTGCAGATATCTCTACTTAGAACCCATTAGTCACAAATTAGCCGCTCTTAGCTGTAAGAAGGTTATGTAGGGGTTAAAAATATTTTACCCTGGAAGTCACATGTCTAGTTAAATATAAGATTCTTGCAAAAGTAACAGTTGGAAACTGGCTCTAAAGAACAACCAGTGAAATTATCCACACACTCCATCTCTGTTTTATAATCCATCTCACTTTCTAAGAGAGTCTTCTCTAAAATTTATACATATATTTGTAAAATGTAAGCTGTTTGATGCTCTGTATCCTATTTACTCTTCAACTTTTCCCACCATTATGTCAAGCTCTTTCTAATTTCCAGACATTTTTCTATAAAGCCTTGTTTCACTAAAAGTTCAATCATATAAACTACTCTACAGATAAGAACCATTATAAATAATATAGAATAAAAAATTATAGGCTATTTAGCTCTAAACCGGAATGGTGATGGTGAACTCTGTGCAAGACTACTGTCTTTGAGTCTGAGGTTAAACCTGGGTTTGCAGTCAATAAAGAAACATTGTGGAGAAGAATTATGAGAAATCACAACCACCACGGTGAACTGCATCTGTCTAGCCTCTGATATCAATGCTAAATTTCCCTACAGAAGAAACCAACTCCTGTGACCATAGTTCTGCTTGTGCATCTGACTCAGGATTCCAAGAACCCTTTGGAGAAAATCCAACAGATGAAAAATGAACTGCAGACATAACTGTTGACCCATGCCAACAGAGTACAATTACAGTCAAGGGTATGGTACTCTGGACCAGCTTTTCATTATCACTATTTTCTGACTTCTGCCTGCCAAATCACATGTAAAGTTGTCTTGTGGTCATCTATTATCCAGAGCAATTCTGGGAAGATGTATGGAAAGGTGATCGAAATTCATCTAAGTTGATACAGTTTAAAGCATTAAGTGTTAATCTGGGTTTCAATTTCAAAGCATGTTCTTCAAAATTCCTTTTGATAACTCTTAAGAGTAGGCACATTACTAAAATATAGCTCTCCAGAGCTTCTCTTTGTTCTCTAGGAATTCAACAGTTTGTCTTTTTTATTGCTTCTGGTACATGCCATGTGAAATGGAAAAATGAAAGTTGAGTTTGGGGTAGAAACAGTGTTTGCAGATATTTCACTGAAAAAGGAGTTATTTGAATATCTCTTAAAGATTTAAAATATTATCTCCATCCTTTCCTACATAGAACAGTTTCTGGAATTTAGGGAACTACTTTCACTGGATTAATTTTTTTGCCAATTTTTAAGAATCAACTCTGGCTAACAATTTATATATGCATTTTTTTTCTTTTCATATGCATTTAGTTTCTTTTCATACAGGATATGTTCTGTAAAAGAAATGGAGATCAATATGATGGGTTATTGGTGAGTCTTTCTTTATAGATTCATGTTATGCATTAAATTTTCATTCCCCTTTACATATATCTGCTTTATAAGTGGGTTCTGGATGAAAAGCAATATTGTGTTTTTTTTAAAAATGCAAGTTAAAAACACAATGAGATGCCTGTGAGAGTAAACTCTACAACATGCATATACATACACATACACACACACATACACACACTGGAAATAACCAATGCTGTGAGGGTAAACAAAGCATCCCATGCCATTATTGACAATGTAGACTGTCACAGCACCTATGAAAAACAGTATGGAGATTCCTCTTGTCAGGGTGCCTGACCTTCATTTCTCTAATGAAAGGTAAAACAAGCATGCTTCTCACATAAAAAATTAAATTTTCAAACTTGTTCCCAACACATGTGTTTTGTCCCCATAGATGTGTTTGGGTTTGGTTGAATTTAATTTGGTTTTAAAATGAGTTGTTACGTTAAGTTGTAAAGTGTGGACCAAAGATTGTTTAAAAGATTATATTTGAAATAGATCAGTATGATTTAGTTTCTGCTGGGAAAAAAAATTGTCATTTTTTATATCCATTTAGAAGCTTTCCAATGTATAGAAATATGAGTTGATTTTAAATATGATGCATATAAAGTTTATAAACAAAGAAATTGTCACTTTTGATATTGCATTTCCTCACATCAAATGTGGATTTTCCAGTCTTTCTGTGTTGGATGTTATTGAGAAAAGTGACTTTATGCTACTTTGGAATCACCTGTCATATGCTTAGCAATGAATTAATATCAAGATGGTGTCTCATCTTTGAAAAATGAACTGTGATTTTTTTAATAAAAAATAAATTGAGTGTTATTTATTATACTTGACAAGCTACTCTGCTAGCTAGTCAGCATTCAGTGATGTCCCTAGATAAAGATTTTAGGTAACATTCTTTAGATATGAGTCTCTGATGGATTCTTAGCACTTGGCACTATTTGTAAGTTTTAGTTTTGCCTAGGCCTCTGAAAAATGGCAAAATGGAATCAGTTCATTACAGGGTTGTCAGTCAATTGAAATCCAATAATAAGCTACTAATGGTAATTATCTAAATTCTACTTTATTCTTAGCACATTAGGCATACTGAATAAGTTGCAAAAATGAAACAATCAGCTTAATGTACTTTTTAATATCAAGTAAAGTATTGCATGATATTTAAGACATTGTTGTATTTAAAAATGGTTTCTAAACATGAAAATTGAATAAAATATGTTCCTGCTCCTTTTTTTTTTACAATAGGCAATGTCACTTTTAAAAGCTGATGAATAAAAAACACTTATCCACCAATCTTTTAAAATCAATTAATAGCTCACTTTTCTATGACAAGCAATAATTACTTGTCATTAAATTCTATTAAATCTAGACATGAATCTATCTTGTGATATTGCAGACTATGCATCCAGTGAGACTACCCTCTTCTTTTCCAAATATATCTTCCAATGGATTGTATTCAAAGCCACCACTAGAAAATATCCAAATATTGTCGCAAAAGAACAAATACATGGAATATTCTAATTTAAAGAGGGAAAACGATCTTTTCTTGTAGTATACGCTACTTCAGATCTGTAAAGAACTTGAATATTTGCACATAGCATAAACCCATTATCTATATCTTTTCATAGGTTTTAGTAAAGTTTTAAAAATGAAGTAGAATTCTAGAGAAGAGAGGCAAGGGTTGTTAATAAGACAACGGTAGGCATAAGAGGACCACACTTGTCACAAGGAAGAAAGGACCACATTAATGAGTCTGGCTTTTTTATTGCTAGAACATTGTGTGTTGAAAGACACTAAACATGCATTACATTGCCTCTCCTACTAAAAAACAGAAAGAAAGAAGGTTTGCAACTTACAGGAATGATCTAGGATAATGTAATTAAGTTGGAAAGAATCCACAGCTTTTTTTCTCACAAGGTTAAGGTTTTAGTACACAAGTGAAAAATAAACCTAAGTGGTGGGCACCTACTAGCCTAGAGAGAAAAGTCTTATCACACATAGAAAATTGAATTTGATTGGTGAAATGCTTTGAATGTGAAAAGTGTTATATATTTTATTATGCTATGTAAGTGATCACTGCAACTAGAGACCAAATTAACTTTCCCAAAAGTTCTCTCCTTACCACTTAAATTTAATCTGAAACAGTAGATGAGGAAACTGCTACGCATGCTTTATTTTCTTTGTACATGAATAAATAAGTCAGGTACTTGAAATGTCACATGTAATGAAAAACAATGTAAGACAAATCTAATTAAGATAAAAAATATCCCTGTTCATGAGAAAATTGCATTGCAAATATATACAGAAACTACAAACCTCTCTACTGTACTCATATTCTTACCACTAGAGCTTCTTAGAGTCAGAATCATAGTTAATGTAACAGATTATTCCCTAGGTTCCTAATAAGATAAGTTGCATATAACAGATGTTTCTTTTATTGTTTGGATGAGTATATGAACACATGAATTTCTAGGCTAAGTTATTTTTACCTGATTGAAAACATAGTGATAAGAAAGGTTGATATTAACCAAAAAAAAAAAAAAAATCAGTATTCTTCCTTTTCCTCTGTCCTAATTGTAACAAAGGTTTCTCCAGCCTAGATGGTCTTGAGACTACCTGTCAGAACACCTTTATCAGCTTCAAATCACATCTTGCAAAGAGTCAGAATATACCTGACTAAAATGATAGGGAGATAAATAACATTCTAACACTATGTGAAGATTTCACTGACTGACTCTATTGTAAGAAAATTCAAATGGAGAATGTATGCTTTATATTTTCAGAATTTGATACTCTAGTAAAGAGTCTGGAGTATTTCTTATTTTCTTATGAAACCAATCTGATAGCAATGTGTACACTCAATGATGTTACATGTGAAGACTCTGAATCCATGCAGTATTATAAACTTCAATTGAAAAAAAATTGTTAGATGTTAATCCTAATTGAAGAGAAGATATACAAACTATACTGGGATATAATATTGGCAGTGAACTATAAGGCACACAGGAGAGGAAGCCCAAAGTCAAGAAACATTTAATTAAGGAAGTAAGACTAAAGTAACACCTTGAAGTATGAGTAAGGTTTGGGTGAGCCAAGAACAGGATGAGTATATTTCATGTAAGAGAAACAACTTTTAAAAAACAGGTTTTCATTTGTTTTCTCCTTGTGTTTCTTATATTTTCCCTCTGTCCTCTGCCCATTCTATGTATTAAATCTTTCCTATTCCTGCATCTTCTTGTCCTAAGCTCATACACATGTAAATCCCAGGTTCTTTCTTTATTACCCACTAGTTCCACGGTACTTCAAAGGGTTTGCAAACTGTTTCAAACTGGTATTTCAAAGCTAAGTAGAATCTCAGATATACTATATTTTCAGTCTCCCTAATTGACCCTAATTGACAAGAGAAGATAGAATGGTCTAGAGATTAATGGCGCCTGTTTCCAAATCTAGACAGGCAATGCAGTCTAGATTTGCTAGAATCCAGGTGCTCTATTTTCAATGCTAGAACACAGGTCTTCTAAAATCTATTCTAGTAGAAATGTGTAACATGGACTGTTCAGATTCTAGGGTTTGCCTTCTCCTGTTATCAAAGAAAATTCAACGCGTTGACTGGCAGCTTTCTTTTCTCTTTCCAACCACCACTGTTGACACAGCATTCTGATAAAATTAGCAGTAGCATGATTTCATGGAACATTCCAGTTGCTTGCAGCTGTCCCTTGCATGGACTCAGAAGTGCTTTCAATATTCAAGTACAAGTCTTATAAATAGATCAATATATTATTGTCTAGGGGTTTAACTAATGGCTCTTGATTATGATGTAACTTTTTTTCTCAAAATTTTCTCTATATCAACCTTGTAAATTGATGTTTTGAGAATACCCTCTAGGCTTCTTTTTTAATTATCTCTAAGGGGAAATAATTCCATTATTTACGTAGCTTCATCTGCTTCATTTTCCCATGCCATTACCTAAAGAAATTTTGCTTTTTCCTTTGCCTTATTGCTAATTCTTTTTCTTTGTTTATTTTTCTTATGTTTTCTTATTTTAATCAAGATTAGCATGGTTTACAAGACTATATCAATTAGAGGAATAGTTTTTCACCTGTCAGATGTATTTTACCAGAGGACATTCACTGTCAATACACACATGAAACAGCATAAACCACTGCATCTTTTTGTCCTTTGTTCCCCTTTCCTCCCCTCTTCCTTTCTGGTAGCCTCATTCTGCAGTAAGATTTCTAGAGTTGTTTGAGTTAGTTTTGTCTGTTTCTTTGTTTTGTTTCTTAAGTCCCACAAATGAGTGGCATCATCTAATATTTGTGTTTCTACTGATTTCTTTTCCATCCACTTCCATCTATGCTATCATATGTCACAAAATTTCATCTCTTTTTAAGCTGAGTATCATTCCATGGAATATACCACACATTTTTTATCCATTCATATATCACTGGGCACTTGGATTGTTTCCATAACTTGGCAAACATTATAAAATGTTCAACATCATTTATCTGTGAAATGTAAATTAAAACCACAAAACCACAAGATTCCACTTTCTACCCATGAGAATGGTGAGGATATGGAGAAAAAGGAACCATCACATACTGTGGGAATTAGGCTCCTCCAGTTCCAATGCGAAGGGTTCCTTTAAAATATTAAAAATAGATCAAATATTATCCAGCAGTTCCACCTTTTGGTGTTTATCTTGTTCAAAGGGCTGTTTTGTGCACTCCTTGTTTAATCATAGCACTACTTACAATAGCCAAGTGAAGAAACAGCCTAACTGTCCATCAACAAATGAGTGAACAAAGAAGATGTGCTATATAAACACAATGGGATGCAACTCAGATATAATTTTTTAGTATAAATAACATTAAGTGCTGTTAGGGTTACAAAAGATTTACCAATTATAAGAAATTTTGAAAAAAAAAACATTCTTAAGGTAGCTATAATATTCACAAAAATGGAGGTGGAAAGAAAAGTATGCATCAAAATAAAAACAGAGACAAAAGGTCAATGACAAAGGTCAATCTTTCCTTTAGAAATAATTTTATCTCTTAATAGGTAAAACCATTATAAGAAAATACTTACAAAAATACAGTGAAAATTCTAAACGTCAAAAATCTATGCTATATAGCTTAGTTAGTATACTAATACAATTTTAGAGATTCATAAACTCTAGGTACTTTAATGTATTTACATTCATTATGATTACTAATATTTGAAGCAACCATTGTGCTTACCATACCAATATCACTAATATTTGCAGCAACTATTCCATTTTTCATTATCAGTTTTGAATTTTTTACTTATTGCTTTCTTTTGGAATGTGTTAATCACATCATTATTTTTCTTTGTATTATTTTAAGAGTTCTATGCTTACTCCTACTCTTTTAAAATTAATGCAAGATGCATATCTAACTTAAATTCGAAATTTGGTCAACATATATTTATTATTTTCCTCCTGAATAAAATAGAATTTTAAATTTTTAAGAATTTTAAATTAAAACCTTTAATTTCTTTCTATCACTTTCTCCTTAAACCTGTTATTTTTGTCCAGTGTTTGTACACCAGTGTGATCTAAAGAGGAGGTTCCATGTTCCCTACCCCACCTAGTAAAGGATGGAGCTGAGCAGTGAGAGTAAGCTAGAAAAAGCCAGGGAGAAAAGACTAGAAAGGAGATTTGCAGGATAAGCATGGAACAGAGAGACAAGTAAAGAAGAACCCCTGCTTGCTTCTCAAACTTGAACTTGCAGTAGTGAATCAGGGAACATGGAAGAAGAAACTAGAAAGGTCTATGAGAAGGTTGACAATGGCAACCTTTATCTTGACTTATAATTTAATTCTGCTCCTTTCCTTTCAGACTTTCTTGGTCCCTTCTTCCCTTTTCCTCTTGTTCCCTGCTATAGGTAGATGCCTTAAACTTGTTACAAGCTTTTGCATCTCAGTGGCCCTGCTTTGGTTCAAACTCTTTGGGTATTTACTTGTAAGAGGATGGTTAACTCATGATGTTTCATTGGAAAACTATTCTTTCTCTTCTCTACTGCACACTGACTTTATTAAACTTATTTTCTAGTAATGGTCTTAAAACCAACAACTTGCTTTGTCATTATGCAATGGATAGCAGAGCCCATTTAGAGTATGCAGGTTTGGGGGAATCCCAGGATACTCAAAATTTGTGCCTCTAATATTTGGACACTGATTTAACCTTACAAATTAGACTTTCTTTGTCATATCTTTTGTATAGTCAGCATATTTAGACTTACCACAGGTTTATCATCTTTGAATCAGTTTCCTGGAATTCTGCCCACTGTGTGGTCACATGTCCACATGAAGCTGAGGATTTTGCCTCACACAAATCTCATATGCCAAGGCAAGGATGTCGCAAGGATGCCTTCCCCAAAAGAAAAATCACCTAGATGCTGATACCAGAAAAGGGGAAGCTAGATTCTGGGTAACTAGTTGAGCAGATGTCTGCTGCAGATGGTCTGTCAGGGCTTAGCCAAAGCCCCTCTCACTGGCACTCTCTATACTGTGCTTAGATTTAACCAGAGCTGGTCCTTCACTTCTTATATTAAGCACCCAGGATGCTTTAATATCGGGAGTATTACAGGATGGGAAAATGGGACTGTTTTAAGCTGACTGAGTATAAGTAACCGGCCCAAGTGGGATCATTATGACTACAAGTTACAACAACTTCTCAAAATCCAAACAAGTGGTAAAGCAAAAAGATGTTCTGGAGAAGATTTAGCAGGTCAGCAATCATATTGGTGTAGGCTGACTTAATCAGCTACCGCCACCAGAGAGGAAATAACAACGGGCTGTTCTTCAAAAAAATAAGAGATTTACCGTTGTCTAAAATGCCATCCAACCTGCTGGCCCTGAAGCTCCTTTAGTGAGTGGCTCCAGTAACCACCCAGCAGGCTATAAGGAAAGGATTGTTTACCTCCCAAGGCTCTCAGCCTTGTTTTTCATTGAGTCTGTCTGTGGGGGCTTTGCTTATAAGGTTTGCCTGAAGAAATAGGGTAATGTGATTCTGAATGTGCCAAAACACATATTCATTAGAGAAACATAATATTGTCTGAATTTTTTTAATGGGAATTTTCAGAAACTTTAAGATGTTTAGTCATTGCCCAGCACTGGCAGAACTACACTGCAGAGCAGCTATTAGGGAAATGATTTAAGCACTTTTGGGTAATGAAGGTTTTTGTGTCTATTAGCGTGCTTCTAATTGCATATTTAAAGACTGAGGTACTTGAAGTGATGGTGCTACATACTCAATGACCAAGAAAAGAGTAATAGAGACTGCACGGTCTGTTGGATTAAAAGCCCACAAAGCTTCACCATCCACCCCTGCTACCAACAGAAAGTTGCTCAGCTGCATTGTGCCAAATTTCCTCCATCTGTAAGAAGGCATATATTACTGGTAACATAATGACAATAGCAATGTCACACACTGGATGTAGACATAGTATATAGATATATATATTTATTATTTATAGTACTCGTATGTGACTACATCAAATATGAAAATTGAATAGGAAAAAATATATGTTGCTTGGAATGTGGGCTAAGAATGAAAGTATGAAGCATGATTATTAAAAGAAATGAAACATTCTGCTACCAGAGAAAGGACCAGAGAAGATAAATTATGGTCATCTTATGAACAAGCCTAGAATTAAAATGTCCTAAAATTCATACCACTGAACTCAAAAGGGAACTTGCTGTGCAGGTTGTCTGAGTCAATGAATTCGTCATTCCAGATATATTCACTGCATAAAGTTAGCCCTTTTAAAGGAGAAGCTAATAATACAAGGGTTGTTACTTACCAGGTATCTGTAATTATACTCAGTTGTTAACTCTTTCTACTCCTTCAAGAATGGGTTTGGTTTCTCTTCCTCACTTGACCTTTAAAATCTAAGGATTTTCAGGGGGTTTCATTTTCAGGTGGCTCTTCTTGCTGCTTTATACCCTTTCCCTGAGGCAATGTCAATCATCCTTGATTTCCAGTCCTGCTCTATGCTAATGGTGCCCCAGGTGATTCCTTCAGATCCATTCTGTCAGTTGCCTACTTGGATCATAACCCTGGATGTCTCAAGGGTACTTCATACTCTATCTGTATACAATGAATCTCATTATTCTTTTCCCTTCATCCCCCTCCTAATTTATACTTTCTATAATTCCTATTTTATCAAGAGTTTCTCCAAGCTAAATATCACCTCACAATGCACTCTGTACACTCTCCAGATCTGTGTGTCATATATACTGTTGAGACAAAAAAAAAAAAAAAATTCTCATCTCTGCTATGAATTCCTAATCATTTCCAATTATTAGATAAGGACCAAATTATTTAAATTATTTAATTCATTTAATTTGTCTTTTCACAAATAGGATGATTTCTTATATTACAAACTCAAACCTATATGAATGCCTTATATCTAATATTTTCTTGACTACAGGAAATTTAAAAGGGGTATTAAGAATTTCCATCAGGCAAAGCCTGTTCTCCTTTTTCTATACTTCTTTAGACAACCTTTGCTCTTAGCCCTGAGCACAGCATGTCTGCCCATGCAACCAGGAGGTTATTCATGGTGCAGTATTTATCTAGGATGCTTTTGCCCTACCTTCTCCTTGAAGAAAGCCTATTCCACATAGAATGTCTCCTTCCTGATAACATCATGTATGATTGCTTGTTCCTTGCTAATTACTTCTTAAAGTCACAATTTCTAGCTATTATATAACAGGGAAAGTGTCTGCTTTCTCATTTTCTTTTGTACTCTAAGCTCCTCAATGGGTAGGTATAGTATTTTTACTTTGTATGCTTTGTATGAGCCCTTTCTTGGTACTGGGAATCTAATATAACAACAGGATATTATGCTATATTTGTATCCTATTACTGTGTATATTAAATAAGCACAAAAGACTGGCCAAATATGTAATAAAAACTTCAAAATTTAAGAAATTAATCAGATGGAAAAATTGTGTACAAAATTACATACATTTTGAAGTCAATAAGATGATATATGTTATATCTAAAATTACTAGCTACAGCATTAATCCTGCAACATAGTCTTTATAATTTTCCCAATATTAAATGTCCTTATCTGTCAAGAGATAAGACTGTCAAGATATAAGTCTTCAATAGGATTGAACTAGGTATCTTTTTCTCAATACTTTCATTCTAGATATCTCTAATACAGTGATTCAGAGTTGAAACTTTATGCCTAAACATTTTATAAGACTTATTCATATTCAGTTGATTTTGAAGAATCATCTTTCTCCAACATGTGTATAAGTACCAAAAAGTGACCTATAAAAAAGGACATTTTAGAAACTTAAAATTTTAGAAAATTAAATTCAATTTTAATAAAGTTAATTCTCTCTCAAAGAGACTTACTTCAAAGATAAATGTAGACTTAAATTAAAATGCTTCTCAAATATCTTATAAGTAAATGATACCTTCTCATGCTAGCTCCTTATTCCTATGTAAAATATAGGAACAGTCTTAAACACATTGAATAAAGTAGTCTTCTAGTGAAAAAAATGGTAACAAGAAATAGAGATGGGCATTACATAATGATGAAGGGATGGACACTACAACACTCATCAAGATATGAGCATCAAAATATATAAGGCAACTATTAACAGACTTAAAAGGAGATATGGGAAGCAACACAATACAGGGGACTTCAATTCTCCACTTACATAAATGATCATATCAACCACACATAAAATCAATAAGGAGACTATTGCTTTAGAGTAAACAGATATAATCGATATTTATATGATACCCTACTCTGACAAAATCTGATGATGCATTCTTCTCAAACACAAATGGAACATTCTCAAATATAGATCCAAGTTGTATCACAAAACAAGTGTCAAAAAATTCATGAAGATTGCAACATATCTAGGGTCTCCTATAATCACAATGATACCAAAAATGATACCATACCATAGGAGAAAGAATAATCCCAAATATGTGGAGACTAAACAAATGCTAGTGAGTGTCTATCAGGTAAATGAGGAAACCAAATCAAATGAGTTATTAAAAATTACTTGGCGACAAATAAAAAGAAGACAAAGATATCAGAATCTATCTTCAGGGCCTAACAAAAGCAGCACTAAGAAGGTTACATTGCAGTGCAGGTCTACATCAAGAGACAGGACTATTTCAATAAACAATCTAACCTTACATCCTAAGGAGTTAACAAAAGAAGAAAAACTGAAACCCAAAGTTGATAGATGTAGAATAATGAAATAGAACTAGAATAATAAAAATTGAAGAAAAACAAATGAAATAAAAAGTAAAGGTATCATTAAAAAGATTGATAAAAACCCAAAGCTGTTTCTTAGAAAATAAGCAAAATAGACACACTTCAAGTAAGATAAAACTCTAAGAGAAAACTCTAATAAATAGAATTAGAAATAAAAGAGAACTTACAATACAAAGCAGAGAAATGCAGAGAATCATAAAACATAGGGACACAATTATATGATATTGGATAAAAGAAAATGGACAAAGCCTTAGAAGCATGCAATCTTTCAAAACTGAATCAGAAAGAAATACACTGACCTGAGCAGATCACTAACAAGAAAGAAAATTGAAACAGTAATCAGTACCAGATGGCTTCTCTAATGATTTCTAACAAACTTTCAAAATAAACTAATACATATACTTCTCAAACTCTTCCAAAATATTTGAAGACAAGGGGATGCTTCCAAATACATTATATGAAGCCAACATCACTCTGATACCAAAAGAAGATAAGGACAAAAAGGAGATTACAGATCAATATCTCTGATGAGCACAAATGAAAAAAATTCTCTACAAAGTCTTTGACAATTAAATTCAACAATGAAAAGATCACATATCATTACCATTTGTGTATTTCAGGAACACAAGTATAGTTCAACATCTGAAAATTAACTAATGTAAAGTCACATCACCTAAAGGAATGCTAAAAATCATATGATTCCAATAGTAGATGTAGTGAATATGCCTTAAAATTTCAACATTCATTTATGATAAAAACTCTAAAAAAGGGGGAAGGGGTAAAGAGGACATGCTTCAGCATAGTAAAAGCCTCAGCTGACATCATACTCAATGGACAAAAACTCAGTGTTTCTTCTAAGATTAGGTAACAAAAAAGGATGTCAAATTTCATAACCACTATTTAACATTGTATAGGAAGTCCTAGATCCAGCAATTAGGCAAGATAATATATTAAAGGAGTCCAAACTGGATAGTAAGAAACAAAATAATCACTAGTTAAGGACTATCTGAAAATGTGCATAGAAATTTTTTAAAAACACCACAAAATTATTAGGAAAAATTATTACAGTAAAGTGGCAAGCTACAAAATCAAATATAAAAGTCTGTTTTGTTTCTATACACACACAATCAACTACCAAAAAAAATCCATTTCATTTACTTTCACACTAAACACAATTAAATGCATAGAGGAAAACAAAACAAAAGGAGGTGAAATACCTGCACAACAAACTTATAAGAAATTGCTTAAAAATATTGAAGGCACAAAGAAAAAGAAAATATTCCATGATTATTAAATGACAGAATTAATAATGTTAAAAATCACTATATTACTCAAAACAATATACAGATTCAAAACAATCACTATCAAAGTTTCAGTGGTATTCTTCAAAGAAATAGAGTAAACATTGAAAAACTCATACAGAACCATAAATTTCCCCAAATAGCAGAAGCTTTCCTGGCAAAAAATGGAGTATTACTTAACCTTAAACTATATCACAAAACTATAGCAATCAAAACAATATGGTATAGAGTTGAGTAGAGGCTTAACATTAATGACAAAAGAAACAGTGTATAGGCACACAAGGATATGAGATAGACTTCAGAGGCACAAAATAAATTTGCAATTACATATATATGTATATATAGAGTTAAATAAATAAATATGTTATATATAGTTAAATAAAATAAATTGCAATTATTATATTATATATATAGTTAATTAATATATATATATAGTTAATTCACAACAAAGGCGCCTAGAGCATACAACACATAAAGAAAGGTCTCTAATAAATGGTATTGGTAAAGATGAAACAATATATACAAAAGAATGAAAATAGAGCACTATCTCACACCATACTCCCAAGGCCTACTGAGAAGCAGAGTACGGTGTGTGTGTGTGTGGGGGGGCAGGGTGTCCTTTCCATATCTCTCTTACTTCTTACTCCAGCTAAACCTCAGTGGAACCAAAATAAGTGCATTGCCAACCTTAACATGGAACGGGTGAGGGATCAGTCAAGAGTCCAGCCCACAGGCAGGAGCTGGACAAAGCAGATGGACGACCAAATGAAACAGTGCATGTAAGACCAGAAAAACAACCGAGAGACACAATGTCACCATGTACACTTTTGCGTCCCCGAACCAAGACCCAGGAATTCATTTTCGTGATATGTTCAAGGAGAACAACACGCCCTCCCCATTGCGGGAGAGAGGAGGATAATCAAGGAGGGGGTAATGGACCCCACATCAGTATTACAAACTGAAACAGAGGAGATGATCTATAAAGGACACTTGCAGAAGAATGAACACAGAGAAACTTCTCAACCAACACTGCCTGGGGGCAAGACCCCCTGAGTCCAACACCAGAGCCATAAGGATAAGCAACAAAGTAATGGAGATGGGATTGGTTTGGAGAGGATGGCCTGTAGTAAGAAAACATGGACAGATCACAAACGAATATAACTTGGCCACCCAATGCAAACTTAAGACTGAAAATCTAACAGCAAGGTTTGCCTGGTCTCAACAACGCAGTCCCTCACCCAGAGAAAACACACTATCATAGGAAAGAGACTAATGGACACAGCACACCTAATAAACAAGAGTGGGGTTTGAGAGAATGAAAGGGGCCCCAGAGGGAGGAGGGAGGGAAAAAATAATAATAACACAGAAGTTGTAACCTAAAGAACAAAATAAAATTAAAAACAAACAAACAAACAAAAAAACCCACAAAATTAATTCAAAATGAATTAAAGACCAGAGGTATATATAAATATATAGGTACACAGAGTTAACTTGAAGATTTAGCCATTGGGGGAAAAAGTTTAAAGTTTACTTAACTGTTCCCCTTGTTAGTGTTTATTTCTACAGCTATTACCAATACATAAAATAATGAAGCAAACTCATGAATATTTACTGTCACATTGTTTGTAATAGAAAAATATTGCAATCTTTCTAAACATCTATCAAGAGGACTGGATATATAAAAGTTAATTAATATATGTAAATATAAAAAGAATCTATAAAAGAAATATAAACATAAAGAAATGCATAAAGAAGTATACAGGAAAAATAAATGAGTCATTTCAGCACAGATTCATAAAAAATAATTTTTTTGAGTAAAAACTGGAGTGGTTCAGGGATATAAAAACAAAGCAATTTACGTAAATTTATAAGTCACGTGTAACTATATTACAAATTCTATATACATAAATTTTTAAGTATTTGATAAGTATATTTTTTAAAGAATAGAAGAATATAGGGCAAAGTTTTATTACAGTTTTCACCAAATTATCAAAAGAGGAGCTACTTCTCTCTTAGGTAGAGGCAGTCAGTTTTATCCACAACACGTTTTTAAGACATTATGTTCATATATTAGTTACAAAATTTTAAAACCATTGAAGTATAAAGTATCTCTAATTATTTCATAGCTATTATTATGGAAACCCATAGATATCTCGAGGACTTCCAAAGTCAAATCTCAATATGCACATTGATGCAAATTATCTGAATTTTGAAAGAGCAACTACAAAGTAGAGATGATGAAAATTTTAAGAAAATTTTTTTAAAATGTCCATTACTAGGAAGTGTTATTATATATTTTAAGCAACAGAAATGCTATTACAGATACAAAAGCAATCTGTGGTAACTAAAGGAGAAGTGCACATCCACTAGCACTATGATAAACTTCTGGAGTTTCTGCTTTTTTATATTTTTTATTCTTTGGAATAAGCATAAAGGAACTGATAAGATGGTTTAATTAAAAAAAAGTAGAAAAAATGATATCTGGACGATAGCCTAATAGCATTGCCATTACTTCCTTGTATGCTAAGCTCTAGTTTCCATGTCTATATGCAAAAGCACAACATATTTTAAAGCAAAACTCCTTTCTTTGTGTTAATTTTGTCCCTGAAATAGACATAAGAGAAGAAAGGCAAATTTCCTTTCCTACCCTAACTTTTAAAAATTCTAATTGCAAAATTCATATTTATTTGTTCTAATATAGATGCCATTTTTAATTAACTCATCAACTGGATCTACTACTTAACCTCAACACCAAACACCAATTCATGATTTAATAAGATCAAGTTTTAACTTACTCATTTGTGAAAAATAGTGGCACAACATAACTTAGCAGTTTGGTTGCCTAAATAACTCCAAAACTTGTCCATAGTGGAATGATATCTTTGCACTTGACTAGGAGTCATTCTATTTTGAACCTCACTGCAGTCTTTTCTCTGATGTAGAGAAGAGAGCATGCCCAGGTGTAGAGCAGCAGTTTCATTTACTTTTGTAGAGGTCAGAGTGTAGTCACATGGACAGAAATGTCATTCTAGTTTAAACACCATTTTTTTCACTCCAATATGTTTGGTGATCAGTGTTCCTACACAGCTCAATTTCTCTTATTACTGACTTGGCAGATAGTTGATAATTTAGAAAAATCATGCAACTACATGTGATTAGTTAATATAGATCATCTACTACTTGTATAGCATATATATGCTCATTCATGAGTTTAATAACTATTGAGTGATCACATAGTGTGAATGCACTGCATACACATACATACACCCCTGCACTTGTCACATGCACATGATCTCAGGTGAACCATAGGTGGAATAGAGAACATCCTGGTACACAATGAGTGTTGCTGATCTAATAAAGGGAGAAAAGTGAGTCTTATTTGTAATTGAGACTCAAAGAAATTAAATGACTTTTCAAATACTTAAGATCCTCATCTGCAATGCCCAAATCATTCTTCCCTGATTTAAATCCATACAGCAAATCTCTTACCTCTCAGTCATTCTTCATTAAGTTCTTTTTTTCTCCCTTTTATTGAGTTATAATTGGCATAGAGCACCGTCTGTTTAAGATATGCAGAACATTGTTATATTTATTGTAAACAAGAAATTCAGTTTATTTATCATCTTATGAATGAATAACACAAATACAAACATAGTGTTATTAACTACTGTCATCATAAACATTAAATCTCTGACACTTTTTTTGTCTTACAGGTGAATTTCTGTACCTTGATCCCCTTATTTTTTTCCCTTTTCGTTTTTGTCCTTATCACCAAAACTTTAGGCCCTGTAATACTGCACCTGCTTTCTAATCTACCCAAATGACAGCAGGCATCAAGGTACAGATGAGAGTTGGAAATGCAATATGAATAGGACCCATCCTCACCCCAGGCTGACAAAACATGGCACATTCATGAGGCAACCTGCAAGTTGAGATTGCCATGTACCTGTCTTTCAGATACTAATTGTGTCCTGACACAGAAATCATAATCTTGTGTGGGCTGGAGGGGTGGCTTCTGTCATTGTGGGTTGTGAACATTAATTCTTTAAGGAAAATTATATGTCAGAAAAAAAAATGGAATTCTATATGGTTATTGTAGATTTAGGGAGAATTAGAGTTAAGGGAAGAAGGTTTATCTCTGTTACACTATACAAACGAATTAGAAGTACCAACAGATAAACCACAATCTGTGTATTATCTGTGTGTTGCTATATAATATAACCTGGGAATGTTAAAATTCAAATTATTACTATTATTATGAGCCTTAAAATTTTAATCACTTAAAAATATATTTATGTTTACATAATTCCTTTCTCAGAGACAAAAAGACATAGGTGTGAAAAAAGAGTAAAATTCATTTGAATTTATCTTTGTTTTATGTTGTCTTTTCTATCCAAGTTTATTTAGCAGTGTCAACCAAAATGTTATCACTTAGTGTGGGGTTGAAATTTCACCCTTATGTAATAATTTGGCTGTCTTTCCAGATTTTGGCAAGATTGATAAAATTTTCTCACAATTTAGCTCAGTTGGACACTGGGCCTTAAGCAATGTTTGGGACATATTTTAGAAAATCATGGAATAAGAAAGACTAGAAAAAAATTAGAGTTACTTATTAAGAAGTAAGTTAATATTATTAATTTTTGAAGGTTCATTTTCTTTCTTCACTCTTGAAAGTGAGATCAAGAGTAGAGTAGTTGATAATATTAATGATTAATATGTTCAGAATTTGTATATATACTTTATCATGATCTTTGACTAGAGAGGTGACTTATTACAGCGACAAGATACTTTTTCTCTTTCACTTAGGTTTATCATACTCTTTTTTTTTTTTTTTTTTGAGACTAAGTGTCGCTATTTTTGCCCGTGGAACCGTAGGCTCTCGTTGCCCGGGGTACCATAGACTCAAGCAATCCCCAGCCTCAGCTTCCCAGGTAGCTGGGATGCGCGCCACCACGCCCAACTATTTTTTTGGAACTAGGTCTCGCTACGGGCCCCAGGCGGGAGTCGAACTGCGATCCCTAGCCCCAGCTGCTTCATAGGCTGAAGCTTACAGGCATGAGCCACCGTGCCCAACCTAGATTTATCATACTCTTAAGGATATTATATTTATGTTCCAAACTAAAATTCTTATTGCACAAAAGCTAGTTTTATCAAGTTTTTAGAACTGTATCGTTCATGGCAAGAGAAAAAAGAGAACTCTATAAAGAGGTTGACTTTTTCTAAGACATTTTAGATACTTTCACTAGGGCTTTTAACATACTTCAGATAATTTTATAAGGTATTTGATACTGATGAGAATTTTTTGCTTTCCATTTAGTTCAAGTAATTATAAGTCCAGAATAAGCCTTTCATTTTCTCCTAATTCACAAACAACAATATAATATGAATTTGCAACAATCCCTTCTGGGAAATTCCAGGTGAGAGTGATTCACTTCTAGGAAATATAAAATTTGTTTTGACAATCTCTAAACATGTGTATTCCATAATCTGCTTATTTGATTATCTGAACTCTTCCTCTAATAAGAAAGCATTTCCCAATTGTGTATTAAAGTTCCTCATAAATTAAGTAAAACCAGGCCTCATCATTGCAAGAATCTAGAGTTTTCATCTGTTTATAAAGTTCAGTCTAAACAGAATACCATTGAACTAGTGTGTTATACACAAGAATATACTCAAATACATGTTAAGTGGAATTTTCCATCTAGCCCCTTTTAAGTGCCATCTCCTTGTCAAAATATTCAGAAGTGCAGATTCCATCATCCATTTCCAGGTGGCGCCAAAATACCTTGGGTGGTAAGTCCTTATACTTAGAAAGGGATTTGTTCAAAGATCTTCTAGAGTCCTGATTTACTGACTAACATTATAGGATTCAATGTCCTTAATTCCTTCATCTGTAAAAGGTAAATAATATTTCTAGTAGCTGGCAAGAGGATTTCATTAAATAATGTTTCAGTAAATTCAACACACCAAAACTGAAATTTCTGGACTGCAGTAAGACAAACTCCTGGGCAATATGATGGAGTCTGCCTGTCAGTCACATAGCAACTACTTCTCCAATCTGTTCTTCAACCAAATTTAGATGACTTTACCTACTTGCAGAGTCAAAATTCAGATGTACATATATATATATATATATATGTGTGTGTGTGTGTGTATAATATATATGTGTATACATTTGTAGTGTCAGCCTATACAATATAGCTACATATGATATACATAATATACCTATATGTGTATATATATGTCTGTGGATATATAAGTATATATATATGAATACATATAATATGAATGTATATAATATGAGTATATATAGGAATAATACATATGAACAAAAAGGAGTTGTTACTTTTCTCTTCTTTGAACATGCCTTGCAATCTGTAAGCAATGATTTTGTTACATGTCTGATTACAGGTCTGACCTTCTGTTCCATGACATCCAAGTTCACTGTGATTCAATCTTACCCCTGTAAATATACAATAACACTGACTTATATGGCAACTTACTTTGCTTTCTTAGAAACATTAAACAGTCAATAATCAGGGATCTGAAAAAATAACTTTATTCCTTCGTCTTCTATCATCAAAGCCAGAACCAGGAACAAAATAAAATTTAAATCTTCCTTTTGTTTTATATATTGTTGCCTAAAACCACTAGGTGCTGGGATACAGATATTCAACCCCATTCCTCCTCTAGACTAATTGATTTTCTAATTTCAGATTAAACATTAAACATCAGTGTGCATGAACATGAAGGTTCACAATTCCTTTAATAAACATCTATTTACTAGGACACTTTTCCCAGGGTGGAAGTGAATTGTCTTATTTCAAAATACTCTATATCATTTAGATAATCTGTGTAATTTGCTGACAGGTGGAAATGTTTCAATAGGTACCTATTTAAAATTTACAAAAAGGTATGGCATAGTTTATTCTCTCTCTCTCTCTCTCACACACACACATATATATATATATACTATATATATATATATATAGTAGAATCTCATTGTGGTTTTGATTTGCATTTCCCTGATGATAGAGATGATCAGAATTTTTTTAACATCAAATAATTTATTTAAATATAAATTTCATATCTTTGTAATTCCTGGGATTCACCACCCCATCTCATTTTCTTATTGTTTAGTTACATGAGTTCTTTCAAAATTTTTATATTAGTCCCTTGTCAGATGATTAATGTACAAATAATTTCTCTCACTTAGTAGGGTGTCTTTTTATTTTAACAAGAATTTCTTTCACTTTACAGCCTTTTAGTTCTACTACAGTGACAAGAGAAACGAAAGAAAAAATAAACGGGCCCCTCACCTGTATGTATAAAATCATCTCAAACCTGTGCCCAAATATTCATCACACTTCAAATCACACTGGCTTCTTTTCATTTCCTCGAATATGAAACACTTTTTCTCTCAAGGTTTATGCACTTTGTGTCTCTTCAACTCATTTTTGTTTCTCTTTCCAGCTTATGGTTGACTATATTTCATTATTTTCATCTTAGTACAAACATTACCTCTTCAGAAGTCTTAAAGTATTAACTTACTTGAAGGATTATTCCTTCGCATTCTTAATTTGAGAATAGTTTTACCCCAAAGAATTTAAGATAAAACATTTTTATAATTGTAATCTTTATTTCTTTGGCCATTTCCCCCTCAAATATCAATTCATATGATTAACTGTCTCATGGTTATCTCCAAAATCAAATGACAATTGACACACAGTACATTTTAGAAAATAAATTCTTATCTTTTCAGTTTTTTTTAAATCTTAGTTGTATCTTCCCAAGGTTCATGTTTAAATTCTATATCTTTAGGAGGTGATAGTGTTAGGAGATAAGGTTAAATGAGGCCAAAATAGTGGGGGTTCTAATCTGATAGAATTTACAAAAGGTACTTCCCCTCCCCCTCCCTTACCTTAGGGTAATTTACCCACCCTGGCAGTCATAGTTCTGCATTTGCACCTAAGGATTCTCTTTACCCATCCCATGGCACTCAGACCATTAGTGCACAGATTATGTAAACACAAAATGCCCTCAACAAGACAGAAAGGGTGATGCCAACACAAATGCAATACTGCCAGAACCTTATTTTAAACTTTTTCTAGTCTTTGGGACTGCATGAATTTAAATTTCTGTTCCTTAAATAACTTACTCTGTAGTATTTTATTATGACAGTCCAAGTAAGCTAAAAGAGTAGACAGCTCTAAGCACACGTTTATATGCCATTTGTAAACTAAATTTTAGTTATTGGTCTAACCTTTTCCACTCCATCACAAGTGTCTTACTAGGGGATAATAAACATAAAGAATAAATGTGGTTTATGGTCATATTTTATTTTTTCTTATAAATATTAAATACATTAGAACTATAGTCATGTAGTAAAATAGTAGAAATTAAATATAAATAGATGAGAAGTTGGATTATGAGTGATAATATGTAAATGATTCTTTCCCTTTCATTCTTCACTCGTTGAAATGCTTTATATTCTGAGATCTATACTATAAGTTCTTTCTCCTCCTTCTTGTCTTGCAAACACAATTAATGACTCCTTTTACATTCCCGAAGTTCATTGCAATAATTTTATGTATTATTGATTCAATTATGCCTATTGCTATGCTAACTTAATCACATCAATAAAGTGCCTTTTGACATTTAAGTAAACACATTCACAGATTCTGGGGATTCTAGCATACAGACCATTGCATAATAATAGCAAATTTTACAATTATGATTTTCTGAACCTGACCATCTATCAAAACCTTATTTTCCATGATTTAGTGAAGGATAAGACAAAAAAATTTAACATATTCTCTGGGAAGTACATAAAAGATCAAAATTTAAGAATTTAGTTTGCAAATATAAAACTGCATAAAGTGAAACACACATAAAGCAATATATTTATCATTTGGGAGAATTGTGTCTGGAAACACAGAGGATTTTCCTTAAGAGAAAAGTCTCAGTACTCACTGATTTCCATGCCCATAGTGACATTATTGAACATAACTGCTTTAACTGATACCAATCAGGTGTATTGTAAATAAATTATATACAAGACATATACTTAATGACATATATTTGAAATGGTGTCCTATTTTAATTCTAAATTTTAAAAAATGTATAGGCTGCCATTTTTTAACTTCCTAGACTTAATACTACGAGTTCTGCTGGAATCATTTTTGTGATCATTTTGCTCTGTAGCTTATACTTAGCACAACGACTTCATATAATATCTGGTATCACTAGTCCCTTTTTGTGGTCTTCTTCATTTTTCAAGTTGTTCAGTGATAAATATACCCCGAAGGGCACAGATTAATTCCCAGTTGATGGTAGTGTGACTTTAATGGACATTTGTTCAACTTACCTTTTATCAGAACCCTGAATCTAATCTGTCCCTTTCTCAGCTGACAGAAAGAATTATATGAAAAGTGACACATAATCCTTTCTGTTCTCTACTTAAGTTTTAATCCAAATAAATACCTTTTAAAAATAAACAATTCCATGACATATTTCTATCATTATTTTAAGATCATGGATACCACTATTCTAACATCATAAA